>CADEBD010000302.1:517078-732276 GCA_902825455.1 Arctia plantaginis
CAGTCAGGTGCGTTTATTCTCTTATTCTTTTATTGGCAGCTGATACAGTCTTTCCTTCGCTTATCGCCAAGATAATGTTACGAGCCAGTTGTATGATCTTATCCCCCATTATGCACAACACCTGTTATGCTTTGCGCCCCCTATTATCGTATTTATGATACTGTTGACAATCTTTATCGCAGTCTGTTGTCGAATCTTTCCAGGTTGTCAAATAGACGAAGTAGTTCTCGTATGTTCTCAAAGATGGCAGAACTCTATTTTTGTAGTGCCAACTCATGTAGTGCCCTCTAGCGAGGTTATATTGCACTTCTTGCCCAAATAATGATTAGCTACTCGATCCGCGCTTTTTAGTCTGTGGCACGATTTGGCACTTAATTTGAAATTTTTAAAATATTTTTTTCTAACCGTTACTTTGCTGTTTTATATACTAATGCACTTTTTTATGTAAACACTTCTAAGTTCGTATAAAAGTTAGTAACTATTGAGAAAGTTCACTATTGTAAAATACCATTTTGTTTTAGGACAGTTTATGATCGTTACCATTAGATGTTATTTTTGTTTTTAATATTTTAGTCACTAAATGTTTTCACAACACTGAGATAACGTTAGTTAATGTTTATCGGCAATTAAAGTTTTCATATATCACTATGTCGTTCCCGTTACATTAAATTAACTATTTTTTAGCAAATTATAATCACGGAGCACTTGTTTACACGGCAAGTGGCGCCATCCCGGTCGAATAGATCGTAGTAGACAAGTGAAAGTAAAGAAATAAAAAAAATATATTAGAAAATTATTTTTCTCTAACGGATATCTAAAAACAATATTATGGTAATTGTTCGGCAGATGTTTTTAAAATATCTACGTTTCATCAGCTATCTAACGAGGTATAATAATCTAAGGTTTTATTCAAATGCATTGAAAAAACTTTAGTTTCATAGGCGACAGTGGAGAAGAAAATTTATACTTAGCCCAAAAAAGTAAAATAAAACAATAGTTAAGCATGAAATGTCATTTATTAAAGGTTTTCACACAACTTTTTATTATTCTACAGTTCATGTTCAACATGGCCGCCTCTATTTCTGATACATTGTCGCATCCTTCTACGGAGACCAGTCTTCACTACTCCAGTGGTCAACGTGGTCCTCATTTTATTTGCTGCATCCACAATCCTTTCTCGTAAGTCTTCCACAGACGAAACTGGATTCGGCTCGCTGTACACAAGACTTTTCATGCAAATGCATGCTGTACACATGAAAATCCATGGGGGTTAGGTCCGGACTTCTTGCTGGCCATGGCAACGGCCCACCTCGTCCTATCCATTTGTTTGGATAATTCGTGTCCAGCCAGTCCCTGACACTTCTCCTGAAATGGGCAGGGCAGCCATCGTGTTGGAACCACATGTCCCTGATCAGGTTGAGTGGCAGATCATCCAGCAAATCACTCAAGTTTCCTGAGAGCAGTCTCAGGAAATTTTCGTAGCTTTTCCCATTTAGATTATCCGGGAGAAAGTAAGGTCCAATCAAATGATTGGAGATAATGCCCATCCACACATTCGCGCTGAATCTTCGTTGGGACCCCTTCACTATTTTCTTATTGGGATTCCTTAGTTCTTTTGGGGCCCAGTAATGGGCGTTGTGATAGTTAGTTATGCCATCTTTATCAAATTTGGACTCATCCGTCCACAAGATATTTCTTAGAAAATCTGGGTCTTCTACGTCAGCATTTAGCATAAATCTGCAAAAGTCCAATCTTCTCGCGGGGTCTCCTTCTTCAATAACGTGTACCGGCGTGTAATGGAACTGTAAACCACACTCTCCATTGCGAAAGTCCCAGATCGCGGGCAACAATATTAGTGGAAGTAGTCGGATCCGCTCGAAAGCGTTGCACTATCTCATTGTCCTGTTCTTCGTCGTCAATTCGTGGTCTTCCCATGTCTGTATTTCGTCTCAATACAGAGCCAGTTTCTCGAAGTCTTCGATAAACTCTGTCAAAAACGGCCACATCCGGCACTCGACGACCAGGGTAGCGAGTTATGTATTCGTTACGAGCTTGCGCAGACACACAATCGCAGTATAAGTAACAAATAAGCATATCAGCATATTCCTCAGGTGTGTAGGACGTCATCTTCAACACTTCCGTATCACAGGTACAAATCAGAGTCGGGTAAACAAGCACAGTAGTCACAAATCAGAAGAAATAGTCCAGAATCACAGCCAAGTCGAGAAAAAGAGCAAAATGTATGTACGAAGCACAAAAGCAGACTGACAACTAGTGACAACCAAACAATGCCCCCTGTTGTATTCTCAGCCCTAACCGGTCTCTACCGGTCGCGGGACCGTTAGAAGTGTTACCTGGAGCGTCCCAACTACTTTTTTTTTTTTTTTTTTTTTTTTTTTTTTTTTTTTTTTTTTTTTTCTACGAAATGTAATACAAACCCTAGATTGTTATACCTCGTTAGATAGCTGATGAAAAGTAGATATTTTAAAAAAAAAAAAAAAAAAACATCTGCCGGACAATTACCTTAATATTGTTTTTAGATATCCGTTAGAAAAAATAATTTTCTATTTTTTTTTTTTTTTTTTTTTTTTTTTTTTTTTTTTTTTTTTTTTTTTTTTTTTTTTTTTTTTTTTTTTTTTATTTCTTTACTTTCACTTGTCTACTACGATCTATTCAATTAACTTATGAACTATTTTAATGACTGACGTCCTAAAGCATCTTATTACACATGTAAAAATGCAAAAATAATAATAATAAGATACACAAAATAAACAAAAATAAATGTAGTAGCCCAAAAATCAGCAAATTTCAATAAAAAAATTAAAAGACGATTATCTCGAAAAGGGTTAAGTTTAGGGCAGGGTGTTTCATAGTAAAATATGTCAGAAATGATGGGTACTCCACGCCCTTAACGGATCTAGCACGACTTTTCTTGTAACCCTGTATATATTGCAACGCTGAATAGTTTTTTTTGGTTAAGCTAGTAATCTCAGTAACGACTGGTTGGAATTGATAAATTCTTTTACTGTTGAATGGCCATTTATCGAGGAAGGCTATAGAGCTAGACCATCACGCTACTATCAGTAGGAGCGGAGCATCAATGAAAAATGATGTTAAATGTTCGTCGATAGCCCAAACATCTCCGATCGGCTCGATCCCTTGGCGTTACGTAGAGATGTGCCTTCACTCTGCATTCTCTATCGCATATATCATGGAGAGTGCTCCGAGGAATTGTTCTGACTAATACCAGCAGCAAATTTCCGCCGTTGTTACACACGGCAAAATTTTCATCCTCATTACCTGGATAGTTGGCGCTCCACTACTGTGCGCTTTTCGAGACACTTTTTGCCTCGCACAACCAACCTGTGGAACGGGTTATCGTCTGCGGTATTTCTTGACCGATACGACCTTCAAACCTTCAAGAAAAGAGCGTACTCCTTCAAAGGCCGGCAACTCGTTTGTGACTCCTGAGTTGCAGACGTTCACGGGCGGCAGTGGTCACTTTCCATCAGGTGACCCGTCTGCTCGTCTGCCCCCTCTAACATAAAAAAAGGAGAAAATCTATTCCATTTGACACTCGCGGACCTAGCATCAGGATAAGCTATATATCACTTAGTAGATGCAAGCAAGATGGCGTCAGATAAGGCGGAACTGATGTATCATCGACTAAGTCCAAGAGAAGGACTCCAGCAATTTAACATTAACCGTAATTACAATTTCTGAATAATAATGTTATTCTTTATTTATTTTTATACACAATGAGTTGGTTTTTTACAGTTATAATCGAATATGTACTTAAGTACAACAATTAAACAAAAATAATATATTTCCTTATGAACTTATCATGATTTTTAAACGACAAAAAAAACAGAACACGTTCCCAAGACAAAACGATTATTTTTAAATGTGTAACACCTTCTTTTTTTTTTTTAAATAAGACAACTCCCGCATTAGTAAAATATCCTGTGTCGCGGGGGACTTTACAAACATAAATGAAACGGAAGATTGATTTAGTTAAAAGGGACGGAAATGTGTAACAGGTACCATTCCCTGGCTTCCTCTTTAAGTATTTTTTTCACTCTCAATTTTCCTAACTCAACGTTGACTGTAATGTGATTATATCGTATTGTGACCGAAAACTGACTAGTCTTAGTAATACTTTACTATTTTATGGTGTTCTTTGTATCCGTTTCCTGTATGTTTGTAAAGTCTCCCGCGACACAGGATACATTCCTAATGCGGGAGTTTTCTTTTTAAAAGATGAGAGTAAGCATAGAAATTGACAGTTAATATTAAAATACCCATCGTAAGCCTACGCGGGCAAAAAAAAAAAGAAAATTCTAATTAACCCTTTCAGACAAGAAAGAGAGTGAAGTCATCATTACATCTTCTAGAACAAAACAAGGTATCTACATCCACTTACCAGCTGCGATCCAGACACCGAACCTCGCCCACGTCATATAGTCCAAATTCAACATGAGGTAGATGTTGATCAGGATGCTCAGACCCGGCAGCCAGGGTACTAGCGGTACCTACAAAATTACCAATAATTTTATACAAACTCGATTAATTCTATTGAAATTTTCTTTAAAAAATCTGAATCCAAAACTTTGCCTTGTTCAGGTACATTTTCAAATTGTCAATCATTCAAATCAATCTCAAAATCAACCCAATTTTGTTTTAGGGATTTTTATTTAATGGCAACACTAGTTATTACAAGTTAAGCACAGATTAATTAATAGAATTTAGTTATAAAAAAAAATCAAAACGGAGAAATATAGTTAATCATTTTGTTTCAATAAAAAAGTTTAAGTTCAATAAAATAAGAAGAAGATTCGAGATATTATAGATGAACTAGTAGGTGTGGTACTCACAGAGAAAGCCAACTTCTTATCGGACACGGGTTGTCTAGATATAAAGTAGAGAGTGAGAATCACCAACACCGTACCCACGGAGAACATGGCCACAGCGCCCACGTGCCCGGCCAGGATCGCATCTCCGTACTGGTTCACCGCTGACATCATCACGAAGCACCACACACCTGATACGTAATATTTTTTTATTGTAGATCCTATTTAAATACTGGCGTAAAAAGGTTAAGTTTTAATAAGTCGTTATATAACCGTTAACATAAATTGTAGTAGCCATTTTTATACATATATTTTAAATACACAGATACACAACACATATTTTAATTATAGAAAGTACAGACATGACACGTCACCATGTCCAAGTGTCAAAATGATTTTAGAGACATTATTTCTACATCTGTCAGACATCAGGCGACGGTTCAATGTTTTCTTTTTATTCGGGTGTCGTTTAGGTAATCTTAATGAAAATCAGCCTACCGGAGGAACTATAGAAACAACTGACCTTCACCTGAGCCGATATTCACAAAGCATTGTTTGAGGGACCGATGCAGTTCGGTGTGGGAGTGGGGTGTAGGGGTAGTAGTTACCGTAGAAGGTGACGAGCACGGCCACGGTGGCGGCGCTGAGGCGGGTGGGGACCGATGCAGTTCGCTGTGGGAGTGGGGTGTAGGGGTGTAGTTACCGTAGAAGGTGACGAGCACGGCCACGGTGGCGGCGCTGAGGCGGGTGGGGACCGATGCAGTTCGCTGTGGGAGTGGGGTGTAGGGGTGTAGTTACCGTAGAAGGTGACGAGCACGGCCACGGTGGCGGCGCTGAGGCGGGTGGGGACCGATGCAGTTCGCTGTGGGAGTGGGGTGTAGGGGTGTAGTTACCGTAGAAGGTGACGAGCACGGCCACGGTGGCGGCGCTGAGGCGGGTGGGGACCGATGCAGTTCGCTGTGGGAGTGGGGTGTAGGGGTGTAGTTACCGTAGAAGGTGACGAGCACGGCCACGGTGGCGGCGCTGAGGCGGGTGGGGACCGATGCAGTTCGCTGTGGGAGTGGGGTGTAGGGGTGTAGTTACCGTAGAAGGTGACGAGCACGGCCACGGTGGCGGCGCTGAGGCGGGTGGGGACCGATGCAGTTCGCTGTGGGAGTGGGGTGTAGGGGTGTAGTTACCGTAGAAGGTGACGAGCACGGCCACGGTGGCGGCGCTGAGGCGGGTGGGGACCGATGCAGTTCGCTGTGGGAGTGGGGTGTAGGGGTGTAGTTACCGTAGAAGGTGACGAGCACGGCCACGGTGGCGGCGCTGAGGCGGGTGGGGACCGATGCAGTTCGCTGTGGGAGTGGGGTGTAGGGGTGTAGTTACCGTAGAAGGTGACGAGCACGGCCACGGTGGCGGCGCTGAGGCGGGTGGGGACCGATGCAGTTCGCTGTGGGAGTGGGGTGTAGGGGTGTAGTTACCGTAGAAGGTGACGAGCACGGCCACGGTGGCGGCGCTGAGGCGGGTGGGGACCGATGCAGTTCGCTGTGGGAGTGGGGTGTAGGGGTGTAGTTACCGTAGAAGGTGACGAGCACGGCCACGGTGGCGGCGCTGAGGCGGGTGGGGACCGATGCAGTTCGCTGTGGGAGTGGGGTGTAGGGGTGTAGTTACCGTAGAAGGTGACGAGCACAGCCACGGTGGCGGCGCTGAGGCGGGTGGGGACCGATGCAGTTCGCTGTGGGAGTGGGGTGTAGGGGTGCAGTTACCGTAGAAGGTGACGAGCACGGCCACGGTGGCGGCGCTGAGGCGGGTGGGGACCGATGCAGTTCGCTGTGGGAGTGGGGTGTAGGGGTGCAGTTACCGTAGAAGGTGACGAGCACGGCCACGGTGGCGGCGCTGAGGCGGGTGGGGACCGATGCAGTTCGCTGTGGGAGTGGGGTGTAGGGGTGTAGTTACCGTAGAAGGTGACGAGCACGGCCACGGTGGCGGCGCTGAGGCGGGTGGGGACCGATGCAGTTCGCTGTGGGAGTGGGGTGTAGGGGTGTAGTTACCGTAGAAGGTGACGAGCACGGCCACGGTGGCGGCGCTGAGGCGGGTGGGGACCGATGCAGTTCGCTGTGGGAGTGGGGTGTAGGGGTGCAGTTACCGTAGAAGGTGACGAGCACGGCCACGGTGGCGGCGCTGAGGCGGGTGGGGACCGATGCAGTTCGCTGTGGGAGTGGGGTGTAGGGGTGTAGTTACCGTAGAAGGTGACGAGCACGGCCACGGTGGCGGCGCTGAGGCGGGTGGGGACCGATGCAGTTCGCTGTGGGAGTGGGGTGTAGGGGTGTAGTTACCGTAGAAGGTGACGAGCACGGCCACGGTGGCGGCGCTGAGGCGGGTGGGGACCGATGCAGTTCGCTGTGGGAGTGGGGTGTAGGGGTGCAGTTACCGTAGAAGGTGACGAGCACGGCCACGGTGGCGGCGCTGAGGCGGGTGGGGACCGATGCAGTTCGCTGTGGGAGTGGGGTGTAGGGGTGTAGTTACCGTAGAAGGTGACGAGCACGGCCACGGTGGCGGCGCTGAGGCGGGTGGGGACCGATGCAGTTCGCTGTGGGAGTGGGGTGTAGGGGTGTAGTTACCGTAGAAGGTGACGAGCACGGCCACGGTGGCGGCGCTGAGGCGGGTGGGGACCGATGCAGTTCGCTGTGGGAGTGGGGTGTAGGGGTGCAGTTACCGTAGAAGGTGACGAGCACGGCCACGGTGGCGGCGCTGAGGCGGGTGGGGACCGATGCAGTTCGCTGTGGGAGTGGGGTGTAGGGGTGTAGTTACCGTAGAAGGTGACGAGCACGGCCACGGTGGCGGCGCTGAGGCGGGTGGGGACCGATGCAGTTCGGTGTGGGAGTGGGGTGTAGGGGTGTAGTTACCGTAGAAGGTGACGAGCACGGCCACGGTGGCGGCGCTGAGGCGGGTGGGGACCGATGCAGTTCGCTGTGGGAGTGGGGTGTAGGGGTGCAGTTACCGTAGAAGGTGACGAGCACGGCCACGGTGGCGGCGCTGAGGCGGGTGGGGACCGATGCAGTTCGCTGTGGGAGTGGGGTGTAGGGGTGTAGTTACCGTAGAAGGTGACGAGCACGGCCACGGTGGCGGCGCTGAGGCGGGTGGGCGCGGCGTGTCCCTCGGCGTTGAGGAGCTGGCGCGCGGCGCCGCCCAGCGACACGCGCAGCGCCTCCTGCGCGCGGTGCGGCGCCTGACCGTACTCGTACCTGAACCACACACGACCACTTAAATACTTTCAATTTCACTTTTAATTACCTTGACGGCATTCGTATCATAAAAAAATCTAACAATATAGTTTTAAATTTTCTAAATAATATATAAAGAAATAAAAATAAGATAAAAGCGGTAATCGTCAAAACACCAAATATTAAACATATTAGTTAAGTTTTAGACACCACACATACATTTTTAACGATCAGACATATCACTATAATGCATTCGCGTTAAGAAAAGAGTGACGCATTGATTAAGCCTAGCATCCAGACCAATCAGGTTACAAACTTACGTACGAAACGATATTTTCTTGGAACCTGATTGGTCAGGAGGCGAGGCTTGATTTTGCGTCACTACTTTCCTAATGGTAGCCAGACACCTTTTAGTTTCTACACAAATATATAACAACACTCAAAATAATAAGATCAAAGTCTGAAATTAAATACTTTTAATACAATATCGAAGTAAAAGTAAGAATCACCTCAAAAGTAAAACACAGGAGGCGACCATGGAGTAAGCCAACAAGGTACCGATGGACATCATGTGGATAAGCTGCTCCAAGCGGAAGATCATCGCCAGGGTGCCTGGGAACAAACAAGTCCTTTGTACATCACATGAGTACAAACAATTGACCGTACGACAACGACATCAGGAGTGGCTGGTTTGATTTACGATCATTGTTCTAGAATTTTCAGGAAAAGTATCAACAGTCGGGTTATTAAAGATTTTTTGGAATAGTTGACCGAATATGAACTTAGATGTTGTGAGGTAAGCCTTTTTTTTTTGACGGGGTGGAAAATCCGTTCAGATCTCCTGCTCCTCGGGGCTAGGAGCTAGGAGTATGTAGTGATTCCACTAAAAATCACCCCGACGGCCGGGCCTCAGATGCCCTACTCTGGGAGGACCTGGACCATGTTATTTCAGGTCCTCCCCGAATTGACACCATGCCTAGTCAGGATCTATCCCAGGCGAAAAACACTTCCCCCTCAATCGCGACGTGGCGGCCCAATTTCGTCTTAATGCAATCAGGCCGCCATCCTATCCCCCACCGCAGCATTCAATCTGCCACCAGAGGTCCCCACTCTCTGGCGGCCCTTGTGAGGTAAGCCTTGCCTATTTCTTAATTTAAATAAATTGTGATCATTTCGTATTCGTATGTAATCGCGAACACCGGCAGTACAAACTAAACTTAGGTGTAATTCAACTGCTAAACATTGTAGATGATCATACTAAGAAGTTAAATATATATTTTTAAGATGCAAGATGGCAGACATCTTGAAAACAGTATTTTAGTAATTAAAGGTCCAATAGTATGTGAATGCTGTTGAAACTTTAAAAAAAAAATAGTTTTAAAAAACTAAAAAACACGCTTTCTATAGAAAACCAAACTAAAAAATAGAAAATAAATTTGAAAAAAAGCGTGGGGTGCTTTTTACTATTGACAACAGGCACCCAACGCTTTTTTAAACTATTTTTTTTTTCTTTTTTAAATTAGTGTATCGTCATCTGTCCTCGATATATCTACAAAGTTTGAACGAATTCTGACAGTTTAAAGTCAGTCAAAATCACGCACAAAGGAGTCGGTTACAAACATACAAGTGAAGCTAATATAAAGCGTGTAATAAATGGTGATCATTTCATCACTATGTAATCGCGAACACCGGCAGTACAAACTAAACTTAGTGTTAATTCAACTTCTAAACATTCTAGATGATCATACCTGACGACGTCCAGCGCAATGGTTCATGTTAAAAAGTTAAATATATATTTTTGAGATGCAAGATGGCAGACATCTTGAAAACAGTATTTTAGTAATTAAAGGTCCAATAGTATGTAAATGCTGTTGTAACTTTTAAAATAAGTTTTTCTTTCTACAGACCAGTAAATAAGCCAGCGATGATAGTGCCGGCAAGCGGTGTCTGGTACTTCTCGCTCACTTGCCCCAAGAACCGGAAGAGCAGCCCGTCTGAAGACATCGCGTAGATGATGCGGGGTAGAGGAAATACCGCACCGAGGAGACTGGAACAATAATCATAAATAACATAATATTCTAAGAAAGAACCTTCGTTCGTTTACTTAAAAGAAACTAGCCAAAACTATATGTCTGAAAACCAAGCCAAAATTCAGTTGGTCTAGCGGTTGGTGACCCTGAGTGTTAAACCGGAGGTCGTGGGTTCGATTCCCTCCCAGGATAAGTATTTGTATGATGAGCACGATCGTTTGTTCTGTGTCTGTATGTATTTAGAAATATATAAGTATGTTTATCAGCGGTCTGGTTACCATAGTACAGGCTCTGCCTAGTTTGGAATCAGACGGCCGTGTGTGTGATGTGTGAGGTTATTATTATTATTACTCTCGATGTCACAAATGTCATAAAAGGTATTTACGTAGTAAAGTATTAAACATCCAATATTAACTGTAATGTGATTATATCGTATTGTAACTGAATATTGAATTGGTAATCTGCTAGTCTTAATAATACATTACTACGAGAAAACCTTTATTTATTTTATTTTATTTATTTATTATATCTTTATTGTATACACTAATATTTAAAAATATTCACAAACATGAACAAACACATTCATACACAAATATAAATCTATGGACATTACACATATATAAATACACATACCCATACATATTTGGAATATATAATATATTAAATAGTGAATCAGAACAGTATTTATGACAAATAAAAAATGACATGTAAAATCGAGAGTAGAACGGAACAGAAATTTGGACTTAAGTACTTGAAAGAAAGTGAATAAGGATAAAAAACAGACAGTGTGAAGGCGCTAGGTAACAGAATATCGTAATGCTAGGATAGAAAACGGAACTTAGACTGCATTAGCTCGAAGGACCAGGATCGCATTAGCTCGAAGGACCAGAGCCGCATACCTATTTTTATTATGGTATAGGAGGCCAGCGAGTAGACGAGTCACCTGGTGGTTAGTGACCACCGCCGCCCATGGAAAACTTAGAGTCGTCTAACCTCAGAATCAGGAGGGGTGGTTTCGATAACCTCAATTACTCGGTGAAAAGCAACTAAAGTATTGCTAAACGCCGGTTTTGTGAGTCCGTGGTATCACTCTGGTCGAATTGGCACACTTATGCCGAAGCACGGCTCTCCCACAAATAAATCGTTCTCACATCACCACCCTTTAATAGTCCACTGCTGGACATAGGCCTCTCCTTAGATAGGAGATTTTGGCCTACTGTACAACGCTGGCCAGACAAGTCGGTATAGGCTTTGTTTCAAGTTCTCCTTCTCTTTACAGTGCTGTTGTCTTGCGTATTTTGCTCCCTTAGTCGGCTCTTACGACACCCACGGGATGAATAGGCTGACACTCTGTATTCTTAATCAGTCACCACACGGACTTCAGTTCGTTCGGAAATCGTTCTCAATTATCTTCTATTATTCCTGTATTCTTATAACAATGGTGGTGACATATTTGGAGGTGTATTTATTACTTTTCTATATGTAAGCTGCAGAAGTGTTTTTTTTTTGGTTTTAATTAAACGTGGAATTCTATGGTGACTATGATTTCACGCAGTAATTATTTACAGTACCTGGAACACAAGGCGCATATTGCCCCAACACTGACTGCATACTTCGCCCACTGCCAGCCCAGGTAGTCGTATATGTGTGGGAACGGAGCTTTCTCATCCTGTTAAAATATTATTCAGTTATGTAAAAAATTGCTCATAAACAACATATTCAAAGATAATTTGTAATAATTCTCTGTAATATACACGAATGAGATTAATATTAGAAAGTGGATAAATACTTCACATTTTATAATGTTTTATAAAAACAAGTTATTTTTATGGCACAGGTGGCAAACGAGCAAAACGGGTCATCTGACTGATACCTACAACTCAGAATTATAAGTGCGTTGGGGCCGATCTGAGCCGGATCCGATTTTAAATGAAGATTTTATAAACAACTAGCTGAGACCCGCGGTGTTACCCGCGTTTGTTGTTATAACCGCGGGCAATGCCGCGGGGCGAAGCTAGTCTAAAAAAAGTAGCCTAAGTTACTCCTTATATCATCAGCTATCTGCCAGTGAAATCGCCGAAAGTGCCCGTCGAAATCGGTCCAGCCGTTCCAGAGATTACCCGGAACAAACAGACAGACAGACAAAAATTTTAAAAAATGTTATTTTGGCATATGTACCGTGTAAACATACATATGCATTTAGTAAAAAACGGGTATTTTAATATTACAAACAGACACTCCAATTTTATTAATTTGTATAGATATACTAATATATTATGGCTTAAAAGTATGTTTTGTTTTTTTTTATAATTACTTAATTCACAATCACAAAGAATCAGAACATTTCTATTAAAATTTATATTAAATTTCAAAAAACTAGAATATAATTGAGCACTTTCAAATTTAAAAACATCTTCTTAAACGTATTCATCAACCTACAGTTGTCTCGTTCTTACCTGCATATAATAAGGCAGTACTAAAGTGAGCACACACGACACTCCGAAGTACGCGAGGAACACCACTAGTAGAGATGCTACTACAGCGAAAGGGATTGACTTCTGAGGTCGGCGAGCTTCTTCACCGGCAGTTGCCACGCAGTCAAATCCTGGACAAGAGACGATACGCTCAAATTAAAGATATTATTCGAGTCATACGGGAATTAACTAGATTATGTATTAGTAGCAGCCTGGCTGGCCTAGGTCTAGTAGTTGATAATCCTGTGGCAGTGGCTTCATTTTCCACCCAGGATAAATATCCGAGCATGTGTTCTGTACGGCTATAGGCCCCCTATTACGTAAGCGGGACTAAAAAGTAGTGGTTAGTGGGTTAATAGGCAAAATGTGTGCGTTTAATTCGTCTTTGTCTATACCCCTTCGGGAGCAGAGACGTGAGTATAGAATGTATGGAGTACCAGCCTGTGAACACGGGTCAGGCAGTTCTAAGACATGTAATTGATATAATATCATCAACAGCCTATACTAGTCCACTGCTGGACATAGGCCTCTCCTAATTGATATAATATAATAATATATTATTAAGCTTACCAATGAAGCCGTAGAAGCAAACAGCGGCGCCTTTAATGATACCGGCAATACCGTGGGGCGCAAACCCACCACTCCCAAAATCCTTGTGTTCTGACTTAGGCACCTCTTCCGCTGGGATACGCCAGTTCTTTGGGTCAGCTGGACACAAGCAAAAATAAATTCAAAATATTAATTCTTATGCACCATTATAGCTACATTGAATTAAAACCGTTTTTACCTTTAAATGATCCAGATATTATAACAAACAATACGACACACAGATTTACTCCGGTACAGAAGTTATTGAACTTAGTTGACTCCTTCACACCGAAAGCTAACCCCACTGAAAAGAAAAAAATAATTAAAAAAAAAATACATTATAATTATATATTTAACTAGCTGACCCGCGCAACTTCGTCTGCGTCTCTCAATAGTAATAAATTTTCTCCGTTTTTGAATCATTCTTCATTGGTGCTCAGCGCCTATTGGTCTTAGCGTGATGATATATAGCCTATAGCCTTCCTCGATAAATGGGCTATCTAACACTGAAAGAATTTTCAAATCGGACCAGTAGTTCCTGAGATTAGCGCGTTCAAACAAACAAACAAACAAACAAACTCTTCAGCTTTATAATATTAGTATAGATTTATAGATAACGGCCCTTGCATGCATCCCTGGGGTATCCCTCTACGAATCGAATTATAAAACCTTTTTTTTTTTTGGTTAAGTACCCATAAAGTAACTTTTTTACAACTTATTTGTCAACTCCATGGCTACAAACCGCAAAACCCAGGTAGAACTACTTCTTAGATAGTACTTAACTTATGATAACTCTGTCAAACACCTGTTATAAGCTACAAGGAACCAAATCCCAGCACGTGTAGCGTAGTATATATGCCTACATTTTTTGTCATTTTATGGAGATAGACACATAGCATTGCTATATTGTAATAAGTATTTTTAAGTGATAAATCTGTAACAAATTGAATAAGTGGCACAAGTCGGTAAAGCTCCTATGATTATTTTAAAAATAATAAAAACCGCAGGAAAATTCTTAACGTACTTTTCAAGCTTTCGATAAGAATCAAAATGTAAAAAATATGTAGTGATCACCACTAACCAGAAAATGCCATGATGACGGTAAAAGCAAAGACGTCAGGGTACCGCGCCAAATGTGGACTTTCCATAGGCATTACCGATTCCAGATGTGTAGATATCGCCTTATTTAATAATGCATCTAAGTATTCGCTTAAAGCTTTCACTACAGAAGCAGCACCTGGAAGATAAAAAAATATTAAAAAATAACTAAATATCGCTATGACGGTGAAAATAGATTTCTTTTTATATATTAGGGGTAAAGGACAAAGCACCAGACGCGAAGTGACTACTGACTATCGTCGCCGTAGAGTAACTGCCTTCCTGCTTTGCCTTGTGACTAATGTGTTGCCTTTGAGAGCCTGCGGCCCTTTTCCCGATGTTAAAGAAGGAGCGGATTGAGCAACAGGTAGCAACAGGTAACTTCACTCACTCAGTGAAAACTGAATTATGGCATAAAATCGGTTTTCTGTTTCTGTGAGGCCTACCAACTTATCACTGTTGAAAAAGAAAGCGTTGTATTCGTTTTCGAAATGTCTCATCTGAATGTAATTTCTTGCTGTATTTAGATCCAAATAAATCCAGAGTTTATTTAGAGAATTCTTATTTATTTTGTGTAATCCGAATAATCACTGCAGTAGAGTTGACCCATAGTTCACTTTCCAGCAGGTGACCCGTCTGCTCGCCTGCCTCCTCTAACATAAAAAAATGTGATGAAGCATCACTCTCTTACGACACGAACGTAGTTTTTCTTACCAATAATATACTCGAGTATGAGATTCCATCCAATGATAAAAGCGATGAATTCGCCAACGCAAACATAGCTGTACACATAAGCAGAACCAGCTTTCGGAACTCGAGCACCGAATTCGGCATAACATAATCCTGGAAGAAGAAAAATTTATGAATGTGGTGACAAGAATTGAATTCTTTTTCACATGACTATCACATTATCATTTCATTTACGATCATCACATTTCGATATCATTTACATTTACCTAAACGAGTATTAGTCAACAGATGATATCAAGACTCACAAAAGCGTTATAGATAGTTCAACTCAGTTGTGCGCGCGGCCCTATGTGTGCGTGGGCTTGTAAATATACACACGTCAACACGTCTTGTTCGGACGACGACTGCCGCGTCACTGCCACACGAATGAAAGTTGTATATTTACAAACCCACGCACACATAGGGCCGCGCGCACAACTGAGTTGAACTATCTATACCGGCCTTTAAAGTGAGAGTATTTCATTTTTGAGGGACTGCTTCGGTAGGTTGTGCTTCACTCATCAATGACAAAAAAATATTGGCTACTTTATAGTGGGCGATAGACGTAAACTGTCAAGATCAGGCAATATATATATTTTTTTTAAAGACAACTCCCGCAGTAGTTATATATATTTCTGTGTCACGGGGGACTTTACAAACATACATGAAACGGACACAAAGACCACCTAGACTCAGAACAACAATTTATGGATCATATAAAGTGTGATCACAACGCACTCAGCGCAGTAGGAAGCGGCGAGGTGACCGCTTAAACCACTAGGCTATCCGTGCAGTCAGCATGTTGAAGCAGGGCCAAGTTAAAAGCACCTGTGTGTGCTATGGTAACCAGACTGCTGATAAACATACTTACATATTTCTAAATATATACATATTATAGATTAACTATACTCAGATACAAAACAGTCTTCGGTGGGCTTCTGGCTTAGCAGTTTGGATCACTAACTGTAAAAAGTACGTAACGGTGTATGTATGTGTATGTAACGGTAAAAATTAGCTTATGTTCCTCATTGATAATATAGCTTTCCATTGTTTTGTTTTTACAAGTGGTTCATATATTAATAGTCAAATAAACATCTTGGAAAAAACCGGTAACCTTGAAATATGGTCACGACATTGCAATACAGTGCAACATTTTATATCCATCACGCTATTAATTTATCTACTTTATAGGTCGGGTCAAATTGTTTAATCTCAAATAAACTTCTTTTTTATCAATTAAGTCCAATATGTGAGATTGGTACTTGAAATCTTTTTCATCTTTTTATACCAGTCCGTGGCAAACAGGCAAACGCATGGACTGATGGTGAGCGGTTATAGGTTTGCATTTCAAGGGACTTATGCGTCTTACCGACCCTTTAAGAACCTAGAAGACTCTTGAATTCAATTTTGCAAATCTAATACTAGAAACTACTGCTATCTGTTAGGAAAAACTGGATTTCGAAAGATCAAACAAGTCAAACATTTAAAAAATCAAAAACTAAAAGAGACCGAAACAGCAAGAGGTCCGACACAAACGTGGCCTAATTTTAAGCTATCAAATCGAATTGTTTAATCAATTTTAAACACATTTTTATTAGTTTTTAATTTAGATATAAGTATAACCTACTTATAATTTTGTAATCCCCTTTTAGTTTTATTGATTTTGATACCCTCCTCGATAGGTTCGGTTATATTTTTATCCATAATTTTTTCTTTTTCTTTCAAAAAGCCATCTAAGGACACTTGGATTTTTAAGACGAATAAAACAATACCTTAACTGACAAAAAAGCGGTGGTAGCCCAGTGGTTAAGGCATTGGACTTGCGATCAAGAGGTCGTTTGAATCCTGACCAGTACACTACCGACGTGACCCCACTCCTAACACAAGCAAATTAGCTTAGCTGGAGGGGTTAACGGGAATACTAGTAATTTCGGTTCTTAGAAGGCTTGTAAAAAAAAAAAAACAGTCCAGCGATATGAAAGATACGAGGTAATGCGCGAAGAACATAACCCTTCCTTGGCAGTCGGTGTATTTATCATTTTTTGTCAAAAAGAAGGAAGTTTTCAATTCCGTTTTATGCATTTTTTATTTACTTATAGGTGGGAGGATGTACTGCTGAGGGATATGAACGACTGTCTGGTTTCCGTAGACGACATAAATGATAGAGCGAAGTGGAGTAGACAGACGAAGATAGCTGGCCCCAACACTAAGTGGTATGAATAGCTTGGAAGAGAGAGATTTTATTTTTTAATACTCTCATTTATTAACCCAATCGCCGATCATTTATTATCCGTGTGGTGACGGATTAAGAATACGGAGTGTCACCACCCCTATTGATCCCATGGGTGTCGTAAGAACCGACTAAGGGAGCAAAATTACGCACAACAATATAACTGCAAAGAGAAGGAAATCTTGCACAAACCCTATACCAACCCGTCTGGCCAGCGTGGTATAGTACGCCAAAACCTCCTTTCTAAGGAGAGGCATATGTCCTGCAGTGCTACTAAATTAAATACTACGAAAAATAAGGACGAAGTAGCAGTTTATTACAAAACATCATGACTTAGGCGAATTGAAGTAGGTAATACTTTTTAGAATAAATTATTTCTATGTTTTGTGTAAATTTGGAAAATACCGGAAGTAGTACAAAAAAAAATCGACGTACCAGCAAAAACACTCGCCACAGCCGCTAACAGAAACGATAGTATAACAGCGGGACCAGCCAAGTTCTTGGCTACATCCCCAGCTAACACATACACTCCCACTCCAAGGGTACTGCCGACCCCCAAAGCTGTTAGGTCAAGAGCTGAAAGGACTCTGGCCAACCGCGCTGCTCCTTCCTCGGCCGCTTTGCGCCGTGAAAGGACACTGTACGCTATCCGAGCCAATCGGGAAGCTCCCGCTTTGAGGCCACCTGTAATGAAATAAAGAATATACTTACATTTAAATATATGATTTGATTTAATGTTTGGTTGGTTGGTATTATTCAAGATTTATTAATTTTTTATATTGTTAGTTTCACTAAAGAATCTAACAGGCTGTTTACATAACACTGAAAAATCGATATCTATTCGTATATATAATTAATAACTCTTTGTAAGTACACATTACAACACTATAATAATTATTTGGTTGATGGCGTTGTGTGAATGGTGTAAACAAAAAAAGCAATTTGACCTCTGTTGTAATTAAGATACTTTACGTGTACTACTTACACATTGAAAGGAAATCAAACCGGAATTTATCGGAACTTGCAGGTAAACAATAATGCAATAAGGAAAGCAGGCGATCAGTTGTCACACCGCGTCAAGTGACGAGACGAGTAAACAATATAATTCAATAAGGAATTCCGCTAATAAATCTTAGTATACATGCACTCAGATTTCAAAAACACCTGATATTGATTCGTAATGAATTATGTAATTATCTCAATGGTAATCTTTGTGATTTTCTAAGCACTGGCAATGGGTGTCACTGAATGTAATTAAGGACGGGTGAGAAACAAATAATCCAAAAATAAATTATTTAGCCACAATCATCAAATGTAACATTTCTAAGGATATAGGCTATATAACATCACGCTACCACCAATAGGAGCGAACTTCTACGCAAAACTTTGACTAAGAACGGGTGGTCCTCCAACTCAAAGGGAGGAACCCCCGACCAGGCGAGATGATCATGCCTGGCGGGCCGCGGCCCAACGGTTGATGTTGATAAGTTGCATATATGCTCATCGGCTTAAAAAATATTCATATCGCGATACAGGATTTTCAGTTACTCCGTAATCCGGTGTTTCTTCGTTAGATGGTGTTGTAGGATGTATCTTCGTTTCAGTGTATGCGGGGGGCACGGGGCAATTTATTCCTTTTGAGAGACGCAGACTGTCAGCTAGTAATAATATTTGCTCATGAATTGACAACCACATCTTAAACTCACCGTGAGTTTAAGATGTGGTTGAGGCTAAAGGGCTAAAGAAAGAAAGAGGGCTAAAACAAAAGATGCAAAAGGCAGTTCTCCTCAACACGATCTAAATAGTGTAAGGTCTGTCTCTGGACTCCCAAAACTCTGATTTCTTGTTTCCTGTATCCAATGTGAGATAATAGACAATTCTTAAGATATGACAATTGTTTTTATGATTCCTAACGACTGTGTTAAGTTTATTCCACTATGTTCACCCGGGTGCTATCCGGGTAATTAATTCGACATAAGCGAAGGCCTTTGTTCAACTTGGAATTTATTCACCCAGGTTAGGAAAGGCGACTTTATTCACCCACATAAAGCACAGTGGAATATACCCTATGTTATTAAAATATGCCCAAAAAAAGGTATCAAATAATGAAATAATACATACGAATTGCCATTAAAACCAGATTCAGTACAGATGTCGCCATTCTTGTACAGCTATGTCTTCTAGAAGTTGTCGGGGCAAAAACATTCTCGTCCATGGTTAGTCGATCACAACAAAACTGCTCACTACATAGGCCAAAGGTAAGAAAGAAAGCCTCCTTCACCAGCGAAACTACTAATAAAAAAGCTAAAAAACTATCCACTTTTTACTAGGAAAAATTATATTTGATCAAACGTAAACCAACACTTTTTTTTTACACTGTTTTAGTTGTAAATCTATTCATTTTATGAAACTTTTAATTCAGTTAACACATAACAAATATATTAAAACAAAATCCATATGATTGAACGCCTGTATGAGGCAGACAGTTGTGTTGAATCGTGCTTAGACGAGACTACAAACGCTGACACGGGAAATATTGAACTGAGTAATAATGTTTACGCTTTGCTATTAATTCCGTGTACAATCGCGCACAAAGCTTCATTTGTGACAACAGTAATTTTGTCGACAGACAACTCTTTTTTTCGTGCGGATATCCCCTGGGATACCACCCACTGAACGACCGGCGTGGTTATGTTATTAACGTTGCGGGCACCAGTATCCGGAGAACCAGGAGTAATCTAGAAAAGAAATTCCTGATACCCTGACGGACCCCGGGTCATCTACGGCTTACAGATGGCCCCCTCAAGACCTGTGTACACCCTGTAAACTTTTCAGGTGGCACTTCTGTACTCATTTTTTCAAATTCAAACTTGACACGGTTATGGTCCCCCTCCCCCCTTTTCGCTTGTGTGTAAATATTTATATTTCTCGATTGAATGCACATTTCGCAGATAAGCCAAAGCAAACATATGTATGTTTGTTCGGGCTTATCTCCGTAACGGGTATACTACTTAACTCAGCATCTTCACTGATAGATACTTTAAATTTCAAAAAAGAAGTAGGGAACGCCCTGACGATTCTAGCAATAAAATTCAATTGCTATTTTTAATCATTCGATAACGGTGCAATGATTTTGTATGCGACTGTCTTTTATGCTACAAATAGCAAACAAATACTTTTGAGAATAGTTATTCCGCAATTTCACCTTATTCTTCAAAACTATAGAATGATGCAAGATGACTAAGTATTTATACCTATAGGTTACCTACGAGATAATTTCTGAATCAACTAACTGGGGATCAAATTTTATTTATTTATTGTTTACTTCAGACATAACTTAACTTTTGTTACTTCCTAATGGGGGATCCATTAGGAAGTAACAAAAGTTAAATTAAATCACATTATTACACAAAAAAATAATACACAAAAACCTAAAATTAATTTCTCAGCAGATAAACACAGATGAATACAACAGCATACTACAACTATGATGTACATTGCAATAGTGTGGAGGAACGGGTGTAATATTCCATTTATTTGTTTTAAATTATATTAAACTTTATAACAAACAAAAATTCCTCTAACACAAAGGGAAGAACCTCCGTCCATGCAAGATGATCATGCCTGGCGGAACGCGGCCCAACGGTTGATGTTAGGAAGTGGTATATATGCTAATCGGCGTGAGAATTATTTATATCGCGATACAGGATTAGCAGTAACCCCATAGTTTAGTGTTTCTTCGTTAGATGGCGCTGTAGTATGTTTATGTTTCTTTAAATGTGGAAGTCGCCACAAGAGTATTTAAATGTTAACCGATGTTCCTTAATTTGTGATTTTTAATCTCAACTATTGGGTGTCCACTATAAACGTCCCAAACACTCCCCTAAAGACCTCCTTAACCAGGTTTTCTTTCAATCAAGTCGAATGACGTCAAACAACGCCTTCCACATCATCACTGATGACCTCCATTCGCTATAATATAGGTATAGCGTGCTCATTTTCATCTTCTCTGATGATCGTTCATATTGTGATCAGGATCTTTCGTAGGAAAACACTTAGTTATGAAGACGTCCCTGATTGTAAGTTACATTCAGCTCTTTCTATTAGGTCAGTAGCCATGTTTTACTGAAAACTCATCACGAGCACACACTTTTATTAAGAAACTTTAGCCTTTAAACTCTGAACGGAAAGACCCACAACCCAAACTCATTGTTATCTCATTGAAATCACATTAAATAAAACAAAACTTACATAGAAGTCGATAAAACGCCATGACCCAACTGGACACCGAACACAACAATACCAGACTGCCACATAGGCAGAGAGAAACGACCGCCCCTCAATTGGTGTGAACATTAAGATACCAATGTTCAGTATTCAATTGATGCAATGTCCGATTTAGCCTTGTTGACCCCGGCGCCAAATGAAATACCAAATAAAATAAATTGCGTGTACAGTGAAGAGTTATCACAGTAAAACATGGCTACTGACCTAATAGGAAGAGCCGAATGTAACTCACGATCAGGGACGTCTGCATAGCTAAGGGTTTTCCTATGAAAGATCCTAATTCCTAATCACAATATGAACGATCATAGCTATACCTATATTATAGCGAATGGACGTCGTCAATGATGATGTGGAAGGCGTTGTTTGACGTCATTCGACTTGATTGAAAGAAAACCTGGTTAAGGAAGTATTTAGAAGCGTCTTTGGGAGAGGCGTTTATAGTGGACACCCAATAGTTGCTGTTACTTTATCCAGTCTACGTTTTAATATGTCTAAGGCTGAATGTTCCTTCTATGCAGCGATATCAGTAAAGAGCATTTTAAAAATCATGGACTGTAATGAACCCACTAATATGTTTATAAGATACAAATTCTATATTTTGTTTCCGCTAAAGCTAGAAAAGTGACTTAAAATTAATAATTTACTTGAAATTCAAACAACAATGTCCTCAGGGGACTTTCTTCCAAGAGTATACCCGAGTCCCTTGCAATAGACTCACATGCGACGGAACACCGTGTGGATGTAGTCGGTTCGATTCCTACATACTTCACCGTGAGCCCGGTATTTCAAGACCTATTTCAAGACGCGCATTGTATTTAAAAAATCTCTAGGCAAGTCTAGTTTTAATTAGTTGAGCGTTGTCAAAATACGATTTAATGCACAAAGTGGTTAAATGAATAATGTAAATTATTATTTGTCTAGAATTATCTGTACTCGTTTTGAAAAGAAAAACACTGACGTAGTTTTGATAAGGAAAAATCGAAAACCGTAATAATACCGTAATAATAAAAACGCGATTTTTCCTAGAAAAATTATTTATAATTGCTAGTATAGCATCAATACTTCAACTTAAGTCAGTTTGTTCATATTCGATTTGGTTCGATTGTGTTTCTAATTTTATTATTGGTGTTAACCTGAATTATTTTGTTAAGAGAGAACCCTTGACCAATTCTAAATAAAAAAAGTGTGCGTCTCGGGACACCTGACAGAAGTGATAACTTAAACTAATCTAAGTTAAACTATTTAATATTTAAATTGTTTAACTAGAGAAAAGCTTAGGTTATTACTTAAATTTTATGTAAAGCGTCTGTCCGAAATACGGCTAGCGCTGTGGGTTAGAGTGAGAGAGAAGGAGCCAACTCGTCTGCCTCCTTTGACATAAAAAAAGCCTGTCTACCGCTGCCGTATGCGTGAGAGAAAGGGAAGCCAGACAGACTGGCGCCGTAACGCGTTACGTAACGAAGCTTACCTTACCTTCCCATAAGAAGTTATCACTTAAAAAAATCTGTTTAACAGTTATATCATCAATTTTCTTAACATATTACGATAACGAATATTTATCACGTAATGTAGTACGCAATGTGTATAAAAACTTCGGATAAAAAATGATAGTGAAAGCGACGGCTATCACGGACTCTTGATCTTGAAACTGTCTAATACCAGTTATATGACAGTTTAGGACGTAACGTATCCACTTGAATGTTTTTCGTTTATTTTTTTATGTATATTATAAAAAGACTAGGAAAGTTTCATTGAAAAACGTAACTCAAAATCGTGCAGACCGTGAACATTGCGTCTTTCAGTTGGCTTTGACTTCTAAATTTAAAATATCTAAAGTTAAAACAAATAAACAGTTATTTTCCCGCCACTTTGATATCTTCGTTATTGAAACTTTCACTAACAGTTGTCCACAAAGTCTTCAGGAACTGTTTCGATCTAGAATCTAAACAAATAGAACCAATACAATGTGCTAATTCTACTGTGCAATTTGTTATTTTTAGTTACAAATAATAAACTTATTTTTTTAAAGCTGATTATGATAACAGATACAATAATAGTCATGTTTTTTTTTTTGTTTTGAGCTGAGAGACTGTCTTCGCCATACTGATTTTTTTCTCGCAACAGCATTAAGTTTGCTATTTCGTCTACAAAAAAGTATTCTATAAGTCAACCTAGCTTTCACAGTACAAGTTCAGCTTAGTTTGAAACTAGATGGCTTGTGATACATATTATAGATAAATTACACCCAGACACAGAACAAATGACCGTGCTCCTCACACAATATTTGTCTCGATCCATCCAAAAAGTACTCTGACCAATGATAAGAATAATTTATTTGCAAAAATTGTGGTAGATTTATGGAAATTCCATGGAGTACTGAATCACACATTTCGCCAATATTGACATGCAAATTTAAATTTAAATCACATTATATTATAAATCAAATGACATAAAAATCGCATTTTAAATTTGCAAGATGCTTAACTAAATTATAATAATCATTATTATATATATGCATATAATTAACAAAAAGCAATGAAAAAATTTCAAATGGTCTAACATTTAAAATTCAATATAATTATGATTTTCTTTAGTTTAGATTTCGAACTTTCAGATCGGAAAATTTTATCATGCTATAAAGCCATTTTTTCAATTCAGTCTTCATCTTAAGACAGTGGCAATTCGAAAATTGACTTGGGTACTTTATTATAAACACTTAAACACATTATATAAGAGTTGCTATGATAAAAGGAGCTACCAAGTGCCAGTTACTCGGTAATTCCAGACCATTTAACTGTTTCCTTTAAATAAGTTATTCTTTTATCAAATAATGCCAGGAAAAATATTGATATATATTTTTTCCTCATGCCCGTAACATTTAAGGCATAGGCCAACATATCGATATTACAACAATATTTCACAAATACTATTTTCAATTCCGAATTGTACAGCATAAGTTTAACGTTCAGTTTTTTGTAAACAAAAATGTTTTCAACACTATAGCAATTTATAAAATACCTACAAATATAATCACTGAACACATGCTAAGTAACTAAGTTAACCTAGAAACACATGTTGTGAACTGTAAAGACAATAATATAATATAATAAAGATATAATTTATTGAAAAATAAAGACAGTAATAAAGTGACAGCAAATCCACAACAACCGATGAACCAACCAAACTGACAGTGACAGTATAGGGGTTAAATGAACAGATGGAACACCTGACTGTAAGTAACTATCAACATCCATGGTCACTCAAGAGTTGCAAGTTGCGTCCTTGGAATTAGAGGACGGATGGGGTTTGGGCATCTAATTGCTCTGGTAATTGTTGAGTGACAATAACCAATTGCAATGCATTGTATTATTATAAGTTATTTATTTTTATGTTAGAGTGGGCAGACGAGCAGTCAGGTCACCTGATGGAAAGTGACCATGTCCGCCCATGAACGTCTGCAACTCAGGATTCACAAACTCCTTGCGCTTTAGAAGGAGTATGCTCTTTTCTTGAAGGTTTGAAGGATGTATCGGTCGGGAAATACCGCAGAGGATAACCCTTTCAACAGATTGGTTGTGCGGGCCAAAAGTGTTTTATTAGAATCAAATTTTAAATTGTACTTTATTTTCCCTTCAGTAAATAATCAAATTTTAAATTGAACTTTATTTTCCCTTCGGTAAATTAATTTTATTAGTATAATACAAACATACATAATTTGTCAAACACTCTCTCCTAACTTACCACACTCAAATATTTTTATACCCCACTATATTCGTTGTCGCCACTATAGTCGTTCCCAACTCTAACAAGACAGTTTATATTTACTATGGAGAAACAGGATACATATTCCTGTTTCTCCATAGTAATTATAAACACAACCTAACCAACATTTCTTCACATTCATTTTCATGGAGAGCTCAGAATAACAAGATAGCTTTTTTTATGTTAGAGGGTGCAGATGAGCAGAAGGATAACCTGATGGAAAGTGACCATCACCGCCCATGAACGTCTGCAACTCAGGAGTCACAAACGCGTTGTCGGTCTTTTATGTCACGGTGCAGGTCAAAAAGTGTCTCGAAAAGCGCACGGTAGTTGATGCGGCAACTATTTTGCCGTGTAGAACAATTACGGAAAGTTGCGCCTGGGACAATTCCTCCAATAGTCCAATTGGATATTCTATAATCTGATTTAAGTTAAAACATCATCGAATAATATATTCAGTCTGATTTAAAACCAAAAGTTGATTTTAATACATCAAAAATCTTTCATCATTTATCAGAGTACTTTTTTAAACTTGAACATACTTTTTTAATCTACAGTTTAATAATTTATTTTGCTCTTTTTACTTTAAAAAAATGCAAAAACAAGATTTTCTCAAGGACATGAAAAAAATTTACAGTCAACGATGTAGATGATACAATTAAAAATATATTTCAAAAAGTATATAAGGTTTTATTCTATTTTCAAAACACCTAAAACTTAGTCAAAATTAGAATCTGGCCCACATAAAATACGTAATAGTTAAATGTAAAAATTGTTTTTTCAAATGGTTATAACGTGTACATTTTCACGAGCCACGTCGTACAACCGGTGAATTCCATGGATTATTAACGCTTCCATACTGAGCTCTGAAATGATGAAATAAATGAAAAACAAAGTAAAATGTAACAGAAACTTACCATCTTCGTATGCTTTTCGCACTGTGTAGTCTTGGGTACCATAACTTCTTACATTTTGATGATTTTCACGCGAATTATCACCCCCAAAATCCATTTTTGAGTACAATTTTCCTACTAACCTATTAAAAATTAGTCTTCGGCATATATATATAATATACTGATTTATGTTAGAAAGTCAAAGCTTCTTAGCGAATACACTTATATAAAACAGAGAATAATACTTTCAAGGTACGTACATATTAAAAAATATTTACATTACGATAATACATGATTAAAAATTTTCGTGAAAACTGAATGTGAAACGTGAAACTGACATTTGTTCTGACAGTCAGACGTCAGTAGTTAGGGCTAAGGATGCACAGTTTGCTTTTAAAACCTCTCACCGATTACTCGGAAATCGAAATCTTTGGGTCAGCTGTTTCAATCAGAACATGGAATTGTGGAATTTGTAATCAGATTAATAAACTAATCATGGGTACATCCATCATAATCATTTAAATCACCTATTACATACCTACTTATTTTCTATCAATATTTTATCAAATCATTAATTTGAAGTAATCTAGAATTGAAATTAAAATTACGGGATAACAAATGGTTTTTTAACTCTCGCGTTTACTTTAAGTTACCTACTTGTAAATGATTTTGTGAAATTTACAATCAAAGTTATGTGTGTTAAACTCTTACGATGTAAGGAAAAACTATTGTGTACATCTATAATAGAGTTGTCATAAACTGTAACAGTTTATGACACCTCCCTGGCCGGCCAAAATATAATAAATTATAAATTATATACATACATACACCATAATTTCTAGATGGAAGATTCTTTGGAAGACAAGCTTTTAATAGAGATAAAGAACAGGAGTGTACAGCTGCATGTAGCGGGATTGACAAACTCTTTGCTCATGTCAAGGTAGTAGTTTACGTGTATATTATTGAATACTTACGTTGTTCAAAACAAACATCAAATTGTTGTAAATCATTGACAAACAAACTCTCTAAATATCTATCCAAAGTTTTTGTAATAATTTTTTTTGTCAGTGAGATTTTTGATATATTTGAAATGTTTAAATTACAATACGAAAGGTCTTTTGAAATAATAGTTAACATTGATACTAAAGAAACACACTAAATCGTTTCCAATTATATTACACATCACATCACACATCAATAGACTTTAATAGTCCACTGGTGGACATAGGCTACACCACACTGGTCAGACGTATAGGGTTTGTTTCAAGTTTCTTTTTTATGGAAGACGGGACAAACGAGTATACGGGTCACCTGAGGAAAAGCTCATTTTTCTATTTGCATTGCTGTTGCCCTGCGTAGTTTGAACGTAGTCGGCTCTTACCGCAACCACGGAATAAATAGTATTGGTGACACTCCTAATTCTTAATATGTGGTGACATATTAAGAATAAGGACAACTTATATATTCAATATTATCTAATGTACTCTTATATATTATTGCGGTTATAGACGAATACGTAAACATAATTAAGCTTTTACTTGTCCAGTACAACAATGCTTTCAGGGTGCTATTGAATCTGCCGAGGTTTTGTAGCGCATCAAACGTGTATTGCGGACAGGGACATTGCGATGACTTTTATGCAATGTCCAATCGACTGCTAAGCATCACCAATGGCATCCTGAGAGGAACGTCCGAGAGGTGGGATCTAGGGGCGTAACCCCACGATTTATTTTGTAATTTGTGTTTGTTGTAATGTAGAACTAACATAGTTGTAAGATGATTGTTACTAACATATATATGGAGTAATGTCTGAAATAAATTTATTTACTATTATTATTTATAAAGATATTTTTTAATTCTTTAACAGTATTAGGTTACGGCTAGCCGGCACATACATACATCACTATATCTAGCTTTACATTCGAGCTCGATTGCATCATGCAAAAGAATGCGTTAAAAAATAACGGTGTTTTTACTGACGCAGCCTAAACAGTTTTCATTATATTTTAGCAGTGGCTGTTAATGTACTATTGATGATAATTACTAGTTTACAAATAATTAAAATAAACGATGATATGGTAAAAACAATAAATCGTGCAATCTTAAAAAATATTTCAATCTTTATTTTAAGAAGAACAAATTTGCAATAACTAAAGTACAACTGCCTTTTTTTTTTTTTTGTTGACGGGGTGGAAAATCCCTTCAGGTCTCCTGCTCCTCGGGGCTAGGAGCTAGGAGTATGTGGTGATTCCACTAAAAACCACCCCGACGGCCGGCCTCAGGTGCCCTACTCTGGGAGGACCCGGACCATGTTATTTCAGGTCCTCCCCGAATTGACACCATGCCTAGTCAGGCCCTATCCCAGGGGAAAATCACTTCCCCCCTTTTTTTAAATTTATGTCTGCAAACAACGAGACAGTCTTCGCACATGTCACATACAAAAAAAGATACCTACCTAATTCTATAAGCAACCCGAAGGCCAATTCTCATAATAAAAGTTTAGTCAAAATTCAGTACCGATCTAATCTCGTTCTCACATATGCCGTAAAAGGTATTCTCGTAGTAAAGTATTAAACACCTAACGTTGACTGTAATGTGATTACATCGTATAGTGACCTTAAGTTGAATTGGTAATCTACTAGTCTTAATAATACCTTACTATTTTTTAAGATTTAAGATAGAAATTTACTTTAAAATAACTTTTATTACATTTGTGAGATCGGAACTGAATTTTGACCGAACTTTTATTACGAGAATTGTCCTTCTGGGTACTCTGGGTAGAAGTACGTATACACCTATTGTTTAAAACCCCCAAACTCAAAAACAAATATTTGCATATTATACAAACATTTGGTACGACCCGGGAATCGAACCCAAGACTTCAGCACAGCAACCTAACGATAAGTACTACTCTCCACAATAAAACTATGCCAGCCATTATCAAACATACATGAAATAAATTGACAAATGTTACAGAGTCCAGGATCGTCAACCACTACAACAACACAGGCCTATAAAATAGGACCTTACCCTAACTTTAACTACGTCATTTTTCTTCTTCTAATTTATTAAATTTTCTTAATTAATTAAATTTTCTTCTAATTCAGATTCTTTCTTATAATTCAGACCACATCCAGAGATCGCGACCCTTTTGGAAAAACTGAGAAAGGAATAGAGGTAGAGAAAATATATGATGACTGATAACTCAGTAAGCACTATAACATGAGATGGAGGCAGTGTATTATTAGAGAGACTGTATATAGACTGAAATTGAGATGTATCAATGTTTGATAGAAATCCAGCGCCATCTAACGAATGCTCATCGAACTACGGAGTAACCACCAATCCTGAATCGTACAATGACAAGTGTGACAAAACGTGAATGCATGTAATGTTTAGGTAAATTATTATGAACTAGCTGTCGCCAGCGGTTTCGCTAGCTACTTCTTAATTCGTGTTTCTAAGTTTGAAAATAACGAACTTACATAGAACATAAAAATTATAAAAGCGTCAGCAGACAAAATGTCAAGTTTGTAGTCCCAGTGGTTTAGGCTCTGCGTTGATGAGTCTGTCAGTCAGGGCAAGTAATTTTCGAAGAACGAACTGTGTCCTCCATAAGCGCAGATCTAGGGGTGGTAGGTGAGGCCATCTGTCAACCTAGCGAAGCAGGCCGGGGCGGTGGTGAGACAAAAAGGGAACATAGGGGTTCCCAAACAGGGGGGGGGGGGGGCGGGGTCATTTACATGCCGTAGATACTTTCGTACCCGAGGTACTTTCTTAGGGAGTAGGGATTTCATTCCTAGGGTACACCTGGTTCCTCGGTAACCGGTACCCGAGACGGAGTGCGGGTTTTGGTCGGTTCGAGTCCGACATAAGCACCGGTGGGTGGTATCCGAGAGTATTCCCGCACAGAAAAAAAGGGCAAGTAATTTTATATGTATAGATTACTTATATTGGTATTGGTATCGGTTGTGGGGTTCGGTTTCCGCACTCAAGAGTGGTCCTTTATGCGTCGAGGACTGGTTAGCTAGGTGAGCCAACCAAGCTCCTTCCAGAGGCCTCCTGGGGCGTTCACAGGCTTCTAGGAGCGATTTTGTATCGGGAATAATACTTGCCGATAGATAATATAGATTATTTATACCAATCACTAATATATATCATCATCATACAACAGTGATTACCGTGATGAGGTGTGATGAGGTAAATCAAAAACATATAAATGAAAAATTATTTTATTATAACACATTGCGTATCAATGGCACCACGACAAGGCACGTTATCACTCGTTACAAATAATAACATCTATATACATGTACCGATAACTAGAATAACTCGTTGTTAACGTTATATCGTTTCGGGTGATCCGATTTATAATACAACTGTGGTAAAACACAAGCAATAGATAAAATTATTAATCTTTTTTAATAACCAGCTTTAAACAAAACATATTCTACATTCTTTGTGTACCAATAAAAAATTAAATTGTTAACATAAGTTAAAAGGTCCGTGTGGTGACGGATTAAGAATACAGAGTGTCACCACCCCTATTCATCCCGTGGGTGTCGTAAGAGCCGACTAAGGGAAAAAACTACGCAGGACAAAAGCACTGTAGAGAGAAGGAAAACTTGACATAAACCCTATAGCAACCCGTCTGGCCAGCGTGGTTTAGTAGGCCAAAACCTCCTTTCTGAGGAGAGGCTTATGTCCAGCAGTGGACTATTAAAGGCTGTTGATGAAGTTAATAAAGTATATTTTATATAATAATAATAATAACTTTACACATCTTACACACAGTCGTCTGATTCCAAACTAGGCAGAGCGTGTGCTATGGTAACCAGACTGCTGATAAACATACATATATATTTATAAATACATACATATGATAGATAAATAACACCCAGACACAGAACAAATGATTGTGTTCATCACACAATACTTGTCCTGGGTGGGAATCGAACCCAAGACCTCCGGTTAGCAGTCAGGGCCTCTAACCACTAGACCAACAGGCCCGTTTAGTTTACAAGTGATGTCTTATATTGCTGAAAATTTGGTTAATAATTTCTAATGGCCCGAATGTTTCACTGTCTCAGATTACGTTTCAAAAAATATAAATACCAATGCACCACTATGAGCTTATTTTATCCTTGCACAACCAATCTGTGGAATAAATAGTCACCTACGGTACTTCCAGACCTATACCACCTTTTAACCTTACTCCTGTACTCCCATCTCAAGGGTAACACATCTGGAACTCTCAAGTTGTAGATGTCTTGGGCGGCGGGAGGCGGGCATCACATATCATAAAAACCCTCAAAATCATCTAGACCAAATTCTTATTATTTCTCATGTAATAATTAATTATATTTGTATGTCTTCAATGCGAAAAAATACTACCTTAAACTATAAGTGTTCTATATAGATTTTAACCTGTGTTGGTACAAAATTCTATACAATGAGAGTTCAAGTTGTACTAGTCACCGAAATAATTCATTCAAAATGGTCGAAGTAATAATCATTATAGTTTCCAATTTAAAAAAAGTAGAAGTTCTATTACGAATCACCCGAAACAATATTTATTCTAAAACTATTTTAATACTGAACTAAATAAATAAATAACATAATTACACAGCATTCTATATAATCAATCACATTCACAAAATATATATATGGAAAGTACATTGTTGAATTTTGTTTTGAAAAACATGAAAATAGGAAATCGGACAGTAATTAAAAATACAATGTGAATGTACTTATCTGGTATTATAAAAAACATTAAAACAATATAATATTTTTATAACTACTAACCACCCCCTTCCCCCTCCCCAAATAATCCCGTGGGTGTCTTAAGAGCCGACTAAGGGAGCAAATAACACTACAAAATACTTGCAGGGACAAAGGAAACTTGACACAAACCCATCCCAATATACCTATCCCGTCTGGTCAACATGGTACAATAGGCCTAAGCCTTCTCTTCCTTCCTAAGGAGAAGCCTATGTCCAGCAGTGGACTATTAAAGGCTGTTGATGACGATGACGATATTTTGTCTTTTATTTCAATAAATAAATTAACCATTTTTCAACTCGTTATCCCGTTTTATGGGAGTGATTTCGTGAAAAGGGACGGATATGTGTAACAAGAAGCCGGGAAAGCGCTCGTTATTTGATTTGACCAATGAGCGCGCGGTGCTAGAGTTGGCTGTCAAATTGCAGGTAAGATATCAGATGTAACATCAAATGCGACTCCTGTAAGGTAATGACGTCATTTGCCAGTAAACAAACATTGTGCTTGTCCATTTGTCAGATAAAAAAGTTAACTGACAAAGAATATTATTTTCACATTAAGGTGTATTTAATTTAAACTTGTTATGGAACAGTCCGATTACTTATTATATAGTTCTAATTAATTTTATATACTTTTCCATTTTTAACTTCACTTTACCTTAACCGTACGCACAACCAATAAAAAACAAAATATAAAAAAATAATCAATTCATACCAATATCAATGGTATTTCAAATATCATTTAGAACGAAATTAATTGTCAAAAATCTGTTCATTTTTGTTTTATTATTAACAAAATGTTTACTTACTAACAGTAGGTAGTTTTACTAATAAATTATATTACTTATTGAATCATTTTCCTTTGAACCCGTTTTGTGCGTTGTATTTATATTAACATACACATAAATATTTATATTTCCATATCAACGCATTTCATTTTTATATATTAATGCTTATTTATACACTTTAAGGCATCAGGATTTAAAATTTTACAAATCACATTTTCATAACAGTTTTTTTTTATACTAATCTAATTGGTTCACCCCACAAAACAACAAACGAAATCTCCAAATTGACACAAAATAATTTCCTACGTTAGTAAAAAGCGCTACTATAATTAGTTAAAAATATTTACAACTGTATAACATAATGTGATGTCTTATTATTATTATAAATATTAAAAAGCACATGTAATAATATTAACACACTTAAATTCTACATATCGACGCTTAAAAGGCAATCCTTACCATGTGACAAAAGTATACTCTCGGATACCACTTTCCGGCGGCTATGTCGGACTCGAACCGACTAAAAACCGCACGCCGTCTCGGGTACCAGTAGCCGGGGAACCAGGTGTACCCTAGAAATTAAATCCCTGGTGCCCCGACGTACCTCGGGCCATCTACGGCGGGTAGATAACCTGTGTGAGTACCCTGACAAAAGTACCCTGCAAATAAGTAGTACAATCGGTAAGACATGACAACCCCCCCCCCCTCTCTGGATCTGGCCTTGCTTTTTAATCGTCAATACTTAATAATGACAACAGTATTAGCTGTGCAACGCTATTATTAGGTACAAGTTATTGGTATTTTAAGTATTTTAAACCATTTTCTATACTTCTTATTTGGGAAAAGATTTTCCACGACAAAAATATATATTTTGAAAATTTCTCATCTCATATTGTGTATTATACAGGACATAGAAGAAGTGCTGGGCTATGACTAAAAGGCAGATAAAACTGAGGGGATAGTATATAATAAATCCAGGAGTCAAAATAAATACATCTGATTGATATTATGTTATTTAAGAAAAGATAAATATTAAGACATTACAATGCTAAAAATAACTTTTAAGTTACTCCAATAAGTTAATGAGGTAACTTACATTTAAATTATTAATAGACTCGCTTTACTGAAAATGATTTTATAAAATTTTATTTTGTACAATTTTACATTTTAATTTCGCTCGTTCATTTTTTTTTATACCGCGAATATACTAAAGATAAAAAGTATATTTGTTTATATCCAGCCAACAACTAGATAGAATATCCAGCCAACTATAATCTCCAATAGTCGGATATACGTCGAATAAATTAATTGTAGTATTTACGATAAAACTACGGGGGTTTCTTGAACTTTGAACGAGCTCTACATAAAAAAACTCTAGTAACTTTTTTAAAATCATTAACCTCTAATAACGGCTAAAAGTGGTATTTATATATTATAAATAAGTATAATTTATAATACAAGTATTAATAATATTTTTGTAAATTAAAATATCTCGTATCCGAATAGTAATTTTAGTCTGTATACTAATTAATGTCTGGATATCCATTCCATCTCTAGTACTGATTGTAAAGTATCTGTGTATCATATAAATTTTTAAAAAGTTGCTTTATATTTTGTTATTTTAACTCACTATACATTTCATTAATTTGTATATTAATTTTAAATCACATAACGTTACTTTCTAAGGCCATATTAATTAAAATCGATAAGGAAATTTTAATACATGGATGACGTGATTTTAAGACTAAAGCGCCGGAGAGCTGCAAATTCGATTGATTCAAATGTGTGACCCAAAAATGATTATCAAGTTTAGGTAAAGCGTCGTTTGAGTTATCAAAGCTCCCGTGATATTCTTAGAAAAGTTATTGTTTTTAAAAGAATCATAAATATAAGTTTTTTTAAGGGAAGTCGGATTTATTAACGTGTTTTATCATTACGGTATTGTCGGTGAAAGTTTATCAATCAGGCGGTACACTATATTTGAATGCGCTTACTTAAATAATATATACGTATACCAATTATTTCATGAACACGTCACACGGCATACACGATAATGTCAACAACCGTGAATAGGTTATGTAGATTAGAGTTTTGTTTCAAGATCCACGTTATGTAAGTGTAGTGTGAGTGGCTAGGCGCGCGCGCTGGCGGGGTGGTAGGTGATGACGTTGTGCGCGTGCGTGAAGGGCGGCAGGTCGAGGGGGTCGCGCGCGCCCAGCGCCGCCTGCAGCGCGCGCGTCTTGCCGCCCAGCGTGCAGCGCGTCGTGGCGCCGCTCTCCACCTCCACCGACAGCTCCTGCGACGTCAACCTGCCGACCGATCGGGAACGACGATTATAATCACTACTCAAAACTTAGAATGTTTTTGTGGAGGAACGGGTATCATGTCCCTCCAACACAAAGGGAGGATCCTCCGACCAGACAAGGTGATCGTTCCTGGCGGACCGAGGCCCGACGGTTGATGTTGGGAAGTTGTATATATGCTAATCGGTGTGCGAATTACTCATATCGCGATATAGGATTAGCAGTTACTCCGTAGTTCAGTGTGTCTTCGTTAGATGGCGCTTCAGTATGTTTCTTCGTTCCGCCGTATGTGGAAGACGCATATAATATGTACACTAACATTTCACCACGGCCAACTGTAACACCCCAGAGCGCACAAGTTATATCAAACAGCGTGCACTTCCCCAGTTACCTATTCCACTTTCCGTCCCTTTAACTCCCTTTTCACGAAATTACTCCCACAGATTACAAGAAAGCGAGAGGAAGATATTACACATCAATAACGCTTCCTTTAAACACTAATACCACTAACAAAACACAAATAATACCCGATCAATGGAATAGGCTATTTCCACAACTCCGACAGCTTGCTCCAAAGCTGGTCGGCGCTGCGTCTGCCCTAGGGCGACTTTTGCCCAATTTGGGTGGACCCAGCGTCGCGACAAGACGGCTGTACACGGGGGTTGTCCGGTCAATGGCACTGTACGGTGCACCGGTGTGGGCGGCGGCTCTCACCGCCCAGAATAGGGCACGCCTCTGGCGCCTTAGGGGGTAATGACGGTCAGAGCCATACGCGGTTACCGCACCGTTTCGACGGAGGTGGCATGCGCGTTGGCCGGAACTCCCCCGTGGGATTTGGAGGCGGAAGTGCTCGCCGAAGTTTATCGGCGAGTGGCTGACTCCCGGGCGGAGAGCGGATTTCGCCCTCCGCCCGAGGATGTGCGCGAGTGGCGCGAAGCCGCTCGCCGAGCCACGATGGCTCGTTGGTCGTTCCGGCTGGAGACTCCACGCGCTGGCTTCGCCGCCGTGGAGGCTCGCCAGCCGGTCATCGCCGAGTGGGCAGGGCAGCAGCACGGGACCCTTACCTTCCAGCTGACGCAGGTGCTTTCCGGGCACGGTTGCTTCGGAAGTACCTGCACTCGGTCGCTAGGAGGGAACTGAGTCCCGCCTGCCACCACTGCGACTGCAGTGAGGACTCGGCCCAGCACACGCTGGCGATCTGCCCCGCATGGGCGACGCAGCGCCGGACCCTCACTGCAGTCATCGGAGTGGATCTCTCGCTACCGGCCGTAGTACGCTCCATGGCCGGTAGCGACAGTTGTTTTACCGCGGTCGCAACCTTCTGCGAGGAAGTAATCTCGCAGAAGGAGGCGGCGGAGAAGGCCCGGGAGGACGACCTCCACTCGGACCCGATCCGCCGCCGGCGAACCGGGCGGCGGAGGCGCGCCTATCACCGCCTCATGCCGCCCTGAGTGTGGCCGCGGTTGGACGGGGTGGGTTTCCCCTCCACCCGCATTAGTTTGGCCAGCCGCGAGGGGGCGGCGTCCGCGTGTGCCGGACGTCGCCTAAAGAGAGGAAAATTTTGAGACGGGGCCCGCAACAGGAGCGGGCCGGCGCTAGGAGGGGTCCGGATGTCTTAATAACAGCTGTTCCCGGATCCCTCCCATTACAGGCGCAGAGTGGCACACCGTGTGGTTTTAGTCGGTCCGAGTCCGACACACCACCCCGCCGCAAACGCCGGTGGGGTGACGGTCCGAGGGGATTTCCACACGTTAAAAAAAAAAAAAAAAAAAAGTCTATTTCCACAACTCACAAGGAAATCAAATAAGTTATTATCGGTTACTAAAAACGACCGATAAATTGGAAAAATCATTACAGATCAAAATTGAAGAAGATCAATCGCCTTAGTGTAATACAATGCGTAACATAAGCTTCTCCCAAGTTATACCATTCCACTTGATTTCCATCCCAATTAACTCTCTCAGTCCATCTGGCTCAGCTAGACAAAATAAACCTCCCTGTGCTTTAACCCTCGATTAAAACAAAGCATACGACATAGCCCAACGGATCAGCGCGCTCAAGTGGCAATGGGCAGGGCACATAGCAAGGAGAACTGACGGCTGATGGGGCAGCAAGGTTCTCCAATGGAGACCACGTACTGGAAAGCGCAGTGTGGGACGACCTGGTAAAGGTTGCCGGAAACCGTTGGATGCAGGCCGCAATCAACCGTCCCCGCTGGAAATCATCGGGAGAGGCCTATGTCCAGCAGTGGACAAGCATAGGCTGAGGTATATAAAATAAAGCAATGCTAAGAAACCAATACTCACATATTATATCTATTAGCTAGCACGCCGACCAATTCTCCGACGAGGTCGTGTGTTGCAACGAGCCCCACTACCAAGTCGTTCTTCGCTGAAGGTATACTAATGACTACCAGTTGAGCATCAGAACTCATTATCCTTAGAGCTCCAACCTAAAAAAACCAAATTAATAGATGAGATTGTGAATATAAATTCAACATACAAGTTTTTAAAATTTATTACATTAGTATGAGATAACTATCTAAGTGGTGTGCAATGGGAGAGGCCTATGTCCAGCAGTGGACTGCTGGACATAGGCTGATGATGATGATGAACTATTAAAATTTTCTATTATTACCGAATTGAATTTTATTGTACTCTTAATTAAAATTATGAAACGATTGCCATAATAATTTATTATTGTTTACATTTAATATGAAGTTAAATGGAATTAAAAATTTACACTTAATTATAATAATATTTAACAATCAAGCATGTCATGTAAAAACGAATATTTTGTAGATGCATGGAATAAAAGGTTTTTTTATTTATTTTATTTTATTATCTGGATAACGAGGGTATGTTTGATGTATAGATCATGCATCTATTCCGATGTGAATTAGTGTGTAGAACAGATGGGTGTGTCGGTAAGAATGGTAAGACGAAAAAGGTTCGCGTATGAATTAAACGTGTATGTGGACTACGTGGTTGTCTCGACTTGTCGATATGTTGTGGATGTTTTTACTAGACGGGTATGTGAGGGAACGGATCAGAGGCGTGTATGGTTAAACTGTATGTCGCGTGTATGACGTGTCATACCTCAGTGATAGGCGTAGGTTTCTTGAGCGGCTTGAAAGTATTAGCGTCTAGTTTGAATATTAACGAGTCCGTGACGAGCAGACACCGCTCGGCGAGTTTGTTGTAACGGTTGAACTTGTGGATCTTACACGAGAACAGCGGCCGCCCGATCTTTTGTGACTTTTGGAGAGCCGCGAACTGGGATCGGTAGATAGCTATAAAGAAAGAAGATATACTGTAGAAACACACGAACGTAATACAATCCCGAGGCTGTAGAGCTGGGTACCGACCGGCCTTGGCGTTGTAGTGGCAGTCGGCGAGGTAGTCCCCGGCCCAGGCGCGCGCCTGCCCCCAGTCGGCGCGGCGGCGGCGCAGCGCGCTGGCGGCGCAGATCTTGACCTTGAGCTGCGGCCACTGGTCGCGCGGGATGGGCTTGAGCGTGAGGTAGGCGCGCCAGCGGCGGTACGCGCCCTGCAGCAGCGCGCCCGGCACGCGGCGCGGCGCGGGCGGCCAGCGCCGGACCGCGCCGCGCCCGCGCGCCAGCTCCGCCTGCAGCGAGCCGATGTAGCGCCGGTACTGGTAGCGCCTGACGGACGGACACCGGACTCGATATCTTACTATATACATCTCATTTCACATAAGCAAATCCAAATTTGCGTTCACTTTGAGTATCGATGGACGTGTCACGGCCTACGTAATAACATTGTCGTTTCGTAACTTTTTTAACCAATTGCGTTCAACTTTAATCTTAAAATGTCGTTTGCTTACTGCTAATTCACTTACCCCTGGTATTAAAATTCTCCTCTAATACCTTCTCATACTTATAATTCCTAACTAAATAACAATATCGCATTTTATTAGTATTCCCGCCATTCAAATTTGTTTTCTTTATTCACTTTTATTCAAGCAAAGGTAACACGACAATGCAGTCTAAGTGCTTTATTAAAAACGTACCTTTTTTTAAATAGTAACTGGACCCGATTGATATGTTACAGTTTACAGTGTGTCTAACACTTAAAAAATGTAAATTTTTATCCTTTGAAAGTTTTTTTTAAATGAGTTATTAACCCTTACTTATTCGGCTACTAATTATAATTCAACATTTTATTTATGTAATAAAACGAAAAGAGAATCGATGAGTCATTTTCCCTTAATTGTTAAAGGACTCATTTCTGTATGGGAACCCGTACATTTTTTTATGGCAGTAGGAATTAATATTACCACATCTCACACACGGCCGTTTGATCCTAAACTAGACAGAGCCTGTATTATGGTAACCAGACTGCTGATAAACCTGCTTATATGTTTTTAAATACATACATATTACAGATAAATTACACCCAAAACACAGAACAATTGACCGTGCTCATCACACAATATTTGTCCTGGGTGGGAATCGAACCCACAGCCTCCGACATAGCAGGGTTACTAACCACTAGACCAACAGGCCCGTCGTCAATTGATAATTATCTATGAGGTTTTGATAGCTTTTAAATGCGGTTAAAAAGAGGGTTGAATATCATTTCACACATAAATAAAAAAATATTATTAATGTCAAAGTACCTGACGCAATATGGTAGGGGGAATGGGCATTCTCCTTTGCAAAATTTTATCGGTGTTGTCAGATAAAAAAATATTTACGCTTAGTAAATGCTTAGCAGGAAGTTTAAAGGAATGTGAAGCTTATGATATACAGCATAAAGTTCATATCCATCAGTTATTTGACTGGTTTGTAAAATAAAAACGTTTGCGTCTCGGGACGCCCGACAAAAGTGATAACTTAAACTAATCTAAGTTGAACTATTTAATATTAAAATTGTTTAACTTTGAAAAAGCTTAGGTTATTACTTTAATTTTATGTAAAGCGTCTGTTCGAAATACGGCTAGCGCTGTGGGTTAGAGTGAGAGAGGAGGAGCCTGCCTACCGCTGCCGTATGTGTGAGAGAAAGGAAAGCCAGACAGACTGGCGCCGTCACACGTTACGTAACGAAGCGGTTTCCCCTCCCATAAGAAGTTGTAACTTAAAAAAGTAAAATACTCACTTCCAAGCGTTGAATATAACTAAAGCAGCTTTCATCTTCTTGTACCTCATCCTCGCGATGGTCCCGCGCCACAGTTTCTGCAGCAGGATGACAATGGACGGGATCAGCTCAGCGCGAGCAGCCTCCAGGCTGTGTAAGGTCTTGGCGCTCCTGTATAACATTACGCACGCAACATAGCAGTCAGCAAAGTACAACAGTAAATGACAGCACTCTAGATTTCTATTTAGAATTAAGAGTTTATAGGAAAGTAGGTATGGTGATTTAAAATCTTTGTATTCCAATTTCGAATTACTAATTCAAAACAAACAAGTTATATTCCCTATCAGTTTTCGTCATTAGAAATGAAACAATCTCTGTAAATTTAAATGAGATCAGCGTCGAAAAAAGGTAATTTAAATTATTTTGTTTTAAAATCATAGATGGCGTTGACAAAACCTGCAAAATCGCATTGATTTATCAAGACAGCAAAAACCGCTGGGCAATAAACTTGAAATTTTGGTAGCTGATGCTATTTATGTAGTAAGCACCCACCAAGAAAAGTTTTTTGGAGTTTACCCCTTAAGAACCGATTTTCATATAAGGCGCCCGGTATGGGGGGGGGGGGGGGGGATTTGGGTATTAAGTAAACACTATTCTCACCTTATAAATAGTTTCGTGTGTCCAAACTGTACATCTGTCACGTTAAGGTCTCTCAGCAACACCATAACAGCATCCTTATCCGAGTTGCCGCGGAAATTGGGCCACGTGTACTGTGATAGCATCTTGTACCGCTTGAGGAACCTATCGTACCTCTGCCGGGACGCGAACCCGGCGCGACGCACTCGAACGTTCTCCACTAGGCCAAGGTACGCGACTTGATGTCGTACCTATTAAGAAATTTATAATATTCAATGTATACTGTACGAAGAACACCGCCATAAGTTTTCGCCTTTTCGTTTCGTTTAGGTAGCCGGACTTACCAGCTGGTCATCCCAGGTGCTGGGCGTCTGTAGAGGGTTGGGCTTGACGCAGCGCACGTAGAATGGCTCCTTGCTCTGCAGCCCCGACACCAGCGACGACATCGAGTTGCGGAACAGCGTCGCGGCCGACGGAGGACGCTTCGACGTCTGTGGGGACCACGGTTCATTGTAAAAATTTGATGTTGCCATAATACACAACGGTAAACTCAAACTTAGTAGTATGGGTTGTGAAATATATTCATAAATTTTCTTTATGTCAACCAAGCAGATAGATTACCTGCCACTCACTAGTACGTTGCCGCCTGCGTGGGTTCGATTCCCACCCAGGACATATAAATACATGATAATGATGATTATTTGTTCTACGTCTTGGAGTAATTTGGTGAAATATGTTTATCTGTAGTCTGGATACTAGACATGTGACAAAATTACAGTGAACTGTGATTTATCATTCGATTTTTGCGAACGTAGGTTAGGGTTGCTAGGTAGGCAAGTTCATCATCAGCCTATCACAGTCCACTGCTGGACATAGGCCTCTCCCATTGCACGCCACTTAGATCGATTTTGGGCTTCTCGGATCCATCTCCTGCCAGCCATCTTGCGCAAATCGTCACTCCACCTGGCCTGTGGGCGTCCTACACTACGTTTGCCGAGACGCAGTTTCCACTCAAGAACTCGTTGTCCCCAAAGGTTCGGTTCTGCGGCTAATATGGCCAGCCCATTGCCACTTCAGCTTGCTGATCCGGTAGACTATGTCGGTAAATTTGGTAGGTAAGTTATTTAACAGTAAATCTAGCATTTTTTTTAAATTATCATGTAGGGAATGGTAGCTATATATAATAAAATAATTACTAGATTTACTGTCAAATAGGATGTCTTTATGCATCGTCTGAAAACAGCTTGTTGGCAACAATGCATGAGTAACTAGTAACCCTAACCTACGAACGATCAATCATCGTTCAAATCGATCGATCAAATCGAATGATAAATCATCGTTCATTCACAGTTCACTTAGATTTTGTCGCATGTCAACTGGTTAGTATGTTATGGGCTTATCCTGCCGTGATCAGACTGCCGTGTGTGAGATGTGTGAAGTTATGTTATATTTATTTACCTTCTGTATGTTGGTAGCCCCTTCCGGCCACATGTTGGAGAGCGAGGCGTTGGTGGAGGAGTGCAGCAGGCGCTTGAGGTCCTGCCACAGCGAGTCCTTGTTCTTGTCCATGAAGCCGGTGCACGCGTACGTCACGTCGCCCGCGTAGTGACTGCACATTCACATTCATCTGTTTACTACTTTTTAATATTATAATTGACTGTTCATGCATAGCTTTTCATGATAAGCAATAGTAATTATTGATTTTTTAAAATTGTAAATGACTGCACGGATGGCGTAGTGGTTTAAGCGATCACCACGCCGCTTCCTACTACGCCGAGTGTTGTGGGTTCAAACCCCACATGGGACGACACTTTGTGTGATCCACAAATTGTTGTTCTGAGTCTAGGTGTTCTTTGTGTCCGTTTCATGTATGTTTGTAAAATCCCCCGCGACACAGGATATATTCCTAATGCGGGAGTTGTCTTTAAAAAAAAAAATTGAATAGAATTGAATCGAGTTGTTCGTGTGGTGACGGAATAAGAATACGGAGTGTCACCACCCTTATACATCCCGTGAGTGTCGTAAGAGCCGACTAAGGGAGCAAAATACGCAGGACACCAGCACTGCAAAAAGATGGAAAACTTGACACAAACCCTCTACCAACCCGTCTGGCCAGCGTGGTATAGTAGGCCAAAACCTCCTTTCTAAAGAGAGGCCTATGTCCAGCAGTGTATTGCTATAAGCTGTTGATGAATAATTTCTGGGTTTCCAGACGAGTATCGGATCCGACGGGGACCCTGAAGTATGAAGCCTGACATCATGCGACTTGCGACGTTTATACTTTGGTATCGTATTATTTTTACGTTTGATATTTAGTTTAACAAATAAAACTCATAAATAACCTAACATAATATGCTTTATACATTAATAACTTGCTTTATCGACGCCGTATTCTACGCGAGGCAAGTCTTTACATTTATAGGTAGAAACTTACGTGATTCTAAAGTCGACGCCATGTTTAAGTTTTTTGTCTGTGGGTGCGAGCTGTCTCGATGTGTAGTGTTTGTGTCCATTCAAGCGTCGGTCCATGGCTTCCAATAACTGCTGGTCTGATATCTGGTGAAAACAAATTACTGGCTTTAAACGTGTCAAATAATATGCACGATTTTATTGTAGAAGAAAACTAAATCTAATTTAAGGTCTAAATGCATTTTTTTATTACCTAACATAAATTCTCTTATGTCTAAACTAAATGTATAGGCAAAAGCGTATTAAACAATCACATTTTGGAAACAGCAACTCTCCGTCAACCGGAAACTTTGGGACCCAGAACACTCAGCGCTGTAGGAAGTAAGCGATTGCTTAAACCATTACGCCATCGAACGATTAGTTAAGTATATATTGCAAGAACGTGAAATTAAAAAAAGAAAGGTAATGAAGGCTAGGGGCTTTCACCTAATAGATTAGGTATAACCAAAGCCAACCAGGTCAGGTGAATGTAAACTCGAAGTGGCTTCTGCCGAAAACTTTTTCTAGAAAAATGTTTAAAATACCTTAGTTGGATTGAGGCAGGCCTCGTCCATGATGGCAATAATACCCTGGTGAGGTGCGTCTACCAGTTCGCAGATCACGCGATTGTTGAAGTACTTGATGGGCGTCCACTGGATACCCTCGCGGGCGTATTCCTCTTGTTCTTGCTTCAGCACAAGCTCTGGAAGTTAAAACATGTTTGACTGACAAAACCAATTTGGTACGAAACGATAATTTCTTGGTACCTGATTGGTCAGGGGCGGGGCTTGATCGTTACGTAACTATGTTCTAAAAGCATATGGTCTATACTGTATTTTGCTGGTTTTTTTTCTTGGGCTAATCCCACCCACACGCCCACCACTGTAACTCCTGTACACCAGGATCCACAGCAAATTGAAGTTCGTTGCGGGATCCAACAAATTTAACTGTCTTTGAACCCGCAACAAAATTACTCAGAAGAAAATTGGAGGAGTTGGAAATACAATAAATCCACTTTCCTCCTTAGCAAAGCGGGAGACAAAATGAAATAAAATAGGCATACACCCTTTTAAACAGGGAAGAACTACGGCCACAAAATATTACGGGTACTATGTGCTGTTTTGTCAACTTCAAGTTAGGGTCAGGACAATTAATTAAAGTTCTTCAGATTTAAATAAAAAATATTCTGATGATGTATCCATTCATCACCCATCAGTGGTGGATATTCTATTGATCTTATTAACAGCTCAGATTAATTACAACATAGTTTACACTACTGCAAAAAATATGTCAAACGGAATCTTAAAACCTTCTCTCTATGGAAGTTTTACCCATTTAGGAAGATTATCAGTAGAGAGCTATTGTTTATTCCCACATTTCTTCTGTTTTATTGCAATTTATTAGCACTAGAGACAGCACGAACAAATAAACCAAATTCTAAACATACCAATGAACAGCTGTTGCAGCTTCTCGTTACAATAATTGATACAAAACTGCTCGAAGCTGTTGGTTTCGAAGATCTCGAACCCGTAGATATCCAAAACACCAATCAGTGTGCTCTTATAAGTGCCAGCTGGAACATCGATGGCTTTGTTTATCTGAAAGTTAGATTTATGTATGAACTAGTGTAGTGCTGCTTTTTCTTAGTTAGTTTCCGATATTAACGACATGTTTCGACTTGCACTGCGGATGATTTTTTTTAATATAAGACTCGGGGTTTGATCTCATTATAAAGTAAGTCAAATATATAACATAAGACTCAGTAACTTAATAAATAAGTTTTTAAAATATTTAATTTTAGTAAAAAAAATGTAGGTGTTTTTGATCGTACTAAAATTTCATCATCATCATCAACAACAGTCTTTAACAGTCCACTCAAACTCACTCATTTTATTTCATAAAATTTTCAAAATTGTTTGAAATCGTCTTTTATGTAGACTCATAGATCAACACACACAAAAGCAACAAACTCTGTTTTGTCAAATAGTAAGCAAATAAATTTAACAAAAATCAAACCCATACAAAATCTATAATATGCCTGTGCCGATCTACAACCGCCCGTTTCCAAGGGGTCTGCTGGATATAGGCCACTGCTTAGACAGGAGGTTTAAGATGGTACTAAAATATAATAAATTTTAGGATCCGTTCAAGATGCGCTTAATATTAGAATACGGATAAGTATTCAGTTCGTTATGAAAAGAAAATTCGTCCTAAAACGCATCGCATTCGACTACGTTAATAACCCATAGCCTGACAGTTCTCCATAGACAAGTAAAACTTCACAATTATTCATTTAGTTACAACGTAACATACATTTATGATTATGATCCATTCGCGTTAAGAAAATAGTGACGAATAGCTAAACCCCACCCCTTGACCAATCAGGTTCTAAAAATTATCGTGTCGTACGAAAACTTGGAACCTGATTGGTCAGCTTGAGGGGCGCAGATCGTTCGTCACTATTATCTTAATAACAATCGACTATAGTATCAACATCTTTATTGACGATTTGATAGTTTAAATGTCTTGTCTTTAATTAATCTTACCTGTTGAACAATCCACGTAAACAGCCTATCATAAGCAGCCTTCGCCAAAGCAAGCCTTGTATAGTTGGAATCTGACAAAGTATGCTCCTTGCTGACTAGTTCCCCACCAGCCGACAGTACCCTCCCTGCCATGGATGTTCGCAATGCTTGTTCAGATATGCCCAGGGCGTTCACACACTGTTTCAGTGGGCCGCCAATGTTGAGGTGGTTGTCTTGTGTCTCTGTGAATGTTAGCTCGCCCTGAAAGTTACATAAAATATTTACTATACATTAAATCGATTAAAATAAGACTCTGCAGGGTCAAAAGCCTTTGATGAAAAACTATTTCGTTAAAAATTAAAAATGATATTTTATAATTTTATTTTCTTTTAATTGGTTTTAAAATGTTTAAAAAAATAGGGGCCTAGTACGTACCGGGCCACGCTCATTTAGGGTTCCGTAGTTATTATGAGCCAACAAGACTTTCATTTACTTTTATGTACTTTTCCTTTTCTTTTTGTATTCTGTTTGAAATTACATTTTACAATCTGAACGTCTATTACTCTTAAACTAACCGAGTTGTTATATTCAACGGGCTAGCTTTTTTAGACTTTAATATGTCGCAATCATATCACTGAGATTAAGAATAAATAGTTTTTAGCTTTCCATTAGCCACTTTATCCATCCAATATAAGAATTACAGTTTTCTAGCTACTTATAGTATCTGAGATAAGCCGCGGACGGACTGACGGACAGACAGACGGACAAGGCGCATCTGTAAGGAATCCCTGTTGACTACGGAACCCTAAAGATAAACCTAGGTTTGGACACGCTATTGAAAAATTACTAATTTTTTTATGTAGTACTCACCAATAGTGTCACCCCCGCCACGATGCTCCAAATATCATCAATGACTGAGGACTCAAAACCGAGTGCGTTGAAAGCGCTGTTGGTTACGGAGTACAGTTTTGAGTCCTGGGCTGTGGCTCGCTCGCTACCCAGTATCTTGTATGAGGAACTTGAGCTTAGGCTATATTTTTTCAATAATGGGTTGTTTGAACTTAAGAACTGGAAAAAAAATATGCATGATTTTTTTAAGTCTTTGAAGTCGGTTCCGCCGTTTTATCGTTCGATAAAAAATTTAATGGAAGATATTGGTGTACTAATTTATCATGGGGCGTTGGTAATCACATAAATTTCAACCCTCTTGTAATATACTCAAAGGTCATTTCCTTCTGTATGTTTCATATCGTTAATTTTCTACATCATCGGTTCTAGTTGAGGTACGTCTCTCTCGTAATTTTATAAATACGAATAAAGTTTATTTGTTAAATTCCCACTCCTTAACTAATAAACAGATTAAAATAATAATTAATACTTTGCTGCGTTAGGGAGCTGGATTAAGGCCCTGATGCAGAAAGCAGTTCTCCTCGATACGGCACGTATTGTGGGGAGGTTTCTGTCTCCGAAGTCCTAACCTCCGGTATCTTAGTCCCTGTATCCGTTACCGATGGGACACTATTTTTTATATTTTTAAATGTATTTGGTTTTCTTTTTACATAAATATATTTAAAAATATAATTTGTATGAATATTTAATAACATATATTTGCAGATCATACAAACATTAAATATTAAACATTTAATATTTTCATGAGATATTGCGTAGGTATACGTTTTTAGATGTAAGGTGACGGACATCGATTTCTCTTCTTTATGACACAGGAGGGCAAATAGGAGGCATCTGAGTTGCAGCCCCTGGGAGTTGTTCCTCCTAAAATTGGCTTGGACTCCGGCAGCATCACTCACTCGGTGAAAAGGCAACGAAAGAATTGCTTTACACCGGTTTTAGAACTAACCTAATTTTATTTTACATCCTGTTTTTTCTGTGCGGAAACCCCCTCGAATACCATCGGACTCTAACCGATCAAAAAACCACACGGCGTCACAGGTATCAATAGCCGGGGAGCCAGGTGTATCCTTTCATCCTAAATAATCGTGAATGAACAAAATCTATATAAACCCAGTCGCCGCCAAAAGCTACAAGATAACTTTTGGGTCTAAACTACGGGTCTATAACGGTCTATAACGTAGGTTCTGTATTGAGATACGGTCTATTGTTGTGGGGAAACTCAGTAGATGCTACTCGAGCGTTTTTATCCCAGAAGAGATGTGTTCGGGCTATGGTGGGCATTCCTCCTTATGAATCTTGCAAACTTTATTTTAGAAAATATGAAATATTACCGTTGCCCTGTTTGTACATCTTTGAAGTAAGTGTTTTTGTTAAAAGTGACCCTGGTTTATTTAAAAAGGCAAAAGATATGTTCCCACGCAACACTCGGGGCAGTGAAAGACTAGTCCTGGATTTTGTTCCCAGAACTACACTATTCCAAAAAAATTGTTATAATATGTGTATCAAAATATTTAATAGCTTGCCACCAACCATAAAGGCGTTGCCCCTACTGAAATTTAAAAGGAAATTGAAAACATGGCTTTTGGAAAAAATGATATACTCAGTGACCGAATACCTAAACGAGCGATAAATACAAAAGCACTTGATAATATGTTATTGTATGTTGTGTTCTATATTAGAAATAAATTATTGGATTAAAAATTTGACATTGCAATTATATATTTGACATTATGTAAATTGTTTATTGACATGAGCTTAGTAGTTTGTTATTAAACCAATCTTTTGTTGTAATATGCATGTATGTTTCAAATTTTGCATGTCAGAACAGACTGACGAAATATGTGATTCTCTTCTAATAACTATAAACAGCCCATGTACCATATTCCTGCAATTAAAGTATCATTTCATTTCATATAATAAGAAAAGAAAAAATACGTGTACACCTAATTAGTACTAAAGTAATAAATATAAGGGACAACAAAGGGCATACCTCAGTCATCACATAACTTTAATATTTACAATAATTAGAGCGTTTTTATATACAACAACAATGGCACAAGCCCTGCAGACAATAGTCGAAACATACGTCATTTGCAATCATAGCGTACGGCCATGATATAAGCATGTGTTTATAAACATTACTACATCAATCTATTGTTATATGCAATAGAATATTACGATCATACACGTAATAGTTACAAAAGCTTTATACGGTAAGGCTGCATCATCAGAGACAGTGGTAAGCGGGGTACAAACACACAACGTACACAATTTTGGTGTAAATCCCTTTGGATACCCGGCTCTCGAAGGAGATGGCAAAGTGCCACCTCGACGGCCGGTCTCAAACGCCCAAAAACCCGGACCATGTGGTTTTAAGGTTCTCTTCGGATCGAGGGCGTGCCTATCCAGACCCTATCCCAGGGGCTGCAAGCTTCTTCCCGAACAACGCTAAGGCCTATTGCCGTAATACGGTGGAGATCGTTCGCTTGTTTAGTTATTAGACCCATTTCTGACATAGATTTGACTGCACGGATTGCGTAGTGGTTTAAGCGGTCGCTGAGTGTTGTGGGCTCGATCCCCACATGGGACAACACTTTGTGTGATCCACAAATTATGGTTCTGAGTCTGGGCGTTTTTGTGTTCGTTTCATGTATGTTTGTAAAGTCTCCCGCGACACAGGATTTCTTCCTAGTGCGGGAGTTGTCTTTTTTTAAGAAATAAAAAGCAAACAGCGAATGCTTATCGTTTAGATAAATATAATTTGTATTGGTTAATAGATTTATTTATTTAACATAAATATGGCAATTATAGATCTAGGAAGTGTTAGTATTCTTCATATTTTACCCACTTTTGGCATGTAAATGTAAAGGAATATTTATTTAAACATCTTCAAGTTGAAAGACGTACCTGATAAAACGAGTGGAAGTTCCTTTCGCCTGGCTGCAAGCTAACTACTCTACTCTTCTCCAGCAGATAGTTGCTTATGTGACCTCCGACTGGATCTCCTTTATAATCGAAGTGTATGTCCATGTATTTGCCGAAACGTGAGGAGTTGTCGTTGCGTGTGGTCTTTGCGTTGCCGAAGGTTTCCAATATTGAATTTGACTGAATTAGGACGTTTTTGACCCTGTAAACCAAGAGTAAACCAATTTAACTTGACCGTCAATAACTTTAAGTATATTGATAGTAAGTTTATTTTCATATCTATTTTTGAAAATTACTAATAATAACCTCACACATCTCCCACATGGGCGTCTAATCCTAAACGGTCTAAGCCTGTAAATACATTGGAAACCAGACTGATGATAAACATACTTATATATTTCTTAATACATACATTTATAGACAAATTACACCCAAACACAGAACTCTCAAAATGCAAATTCAACTCTCAAAACCACTCATGTCAAAATTAAAGTGTCAAGGGCGCGTATGTTTGAACTTGTACACTGTTAACATCGGCTTTTAATAACTTTACAGTACAATATTGCAGTTTTTGTGTTGATCGAGTCCTTCACTACATCAGAATTGTGATATTTATTGTATTAATTAAGTTATCTTCTTGTGTTCACCAAAACTAACTATGTGAAACGTCAGGACGTTTTCTATGTATGTATATGTTTACGAGTTACGACGATTCTTACAATAAGGTGTAGTTGTGTGTAATTCCGTGTGGTGACGGATTAAGAATACGAAATATCACCACCCCTATTCATCCCGTGGGAATCGTAATAGTCGACTAAGGGAAAAAACTACACAGGACAACAGCACTGCAAATAAAAGGAAAACTTGACACAAACAATTTACCCAACCCGTCTGGCCAGCGTGGTATAGTAGGCCAAAACCTCCTTTCTAAGGAGAGGCCTATGTCCATCAGTGGACTATTATAGGCTGTTGATGTGATGATGTGTGTAATTCGTTCTTTATTGTACAAATAATCGACCGAAAATGTCGACCACTTCACTTGAGTAACCTACAAGAACATACTTTTGCGATCTCAAGAAACCGACGCAGATACTCCTAAGAACTGGCGACTAATTCAGTAATCAATGTGTTGCAGTCATGGATAGCTCCTACACAGGTAACAACATCTTATGACTTTCTAATACATACGAGAAGGGCCTGTTCCATGATTACTCAGACCATTTAATAATTTCGATAGTATCCATAATGATTGTTTTGTTTTTTTTTTCAACTGTTTTAACCCAAAATGTATCGGTTATGATTACCTAACTAGCTATGAGTTTAATTTGATTACCTACACATTGACCATGTTTTAGTTTATGTTACGTTTTCTAAAAAAAAAACATGTTTTGTATAATTCCATTTTATACAAAACATGTTTTTTTTTAGAACTGTAAATGATATTTGGTTATTATATAAACCTTCTTAAACAACTACGGCTGTTGCGAAATACGGTACCGTGGTCATTCATTCATGTTCATTCTACTTTGACTAACCTGTCAATATAATCCCTGTGCACTTGTGTTGTGTTAGCTGCTATGTACTTCATTATAAACTTGGATGCTTCTGTTTTACCAGATCCTGACTCGCCTGATATGAGAACGCATGTGTCTTTGCCCTGCAACAAAAAAATACATGACAATAAAGATGGGTACCGAAAGCTATCCGCTTTAACAAGCGATGGTTTTTTACTTATATATTGTATTATTACCCACCATGGATTTTAGGCAGAAATTCAGAATTAGCTTAACTTACAAAAATATCTCAGAAAAACTTAAGAAGAAACTTAGATGGTATGGAGGAACAGAATGGACTGCACGGATGGCGTAATGGTTTAAGCGGTCGCCACGCCACTTACTACTACGCTGAGTGTTGTGGGTCCGATCCTCACATGGGACGACACTTTGTGTGATCTTTGTGTCCGTTTCATGTATGTTTGTAAACACTCCTGTGTTTGTTCTCCTATGTTCTTAATGTGGGAGTTGTCAAAAATAAAACAAAAAAAATAGGTGAAATATCCGCCCGATTCAAATGAAAGATTTGACCCGAAGACTAGGTTAATATCCGTATATCTGTCGATATCGCATATCTGAAGTTACACGATTCTCTTAGTTAGAGAATTTTTATTGTACTCCTGAATAGCTAGCGCCGAAGTAGCTACTAAGTACTAAGTTTGAACTACTCAAGAAATATACAAAGCTGTGTTAACATAGCTACGATGTATAATTTTGCTGTATGTCAATTTCGTCACGACTGGATAGACTCTAAAACAGTTCAAAATATTACAGAAACTTTTATGGAATTAGCTTCGAAATTGCTGGATCATTCGGTCTATTACCTTTTTCGTCGAACAGAAATTACTCCTAGTCTATGGAAAAAAAAGAAAGTAGCCCAGAGTTATAACGTCGCCTATTTTAAGCTTGACTTTTAACACTCCCTCCACGAACATAATGTGTGGTAAAGCGTTTCAAATCACAAACGAATAGCTAAACGTTACTCAAAACAACGGGTAGTCCTATCAATAGCTCCAGGTTTATGATCTTTTGCACCAAGTTCGATGTCACTGCCACAAAGCTAGAATACTAGCCATTTGAAGGTAAATAGGCATGACATTGTTTATGGCCGGCAAACAAGTAGTATTTTAGTTTCAAGCATAATAGGGTGTCAAAATGTCATTTGTTGAAACGACCTGCCATCTGTTTATAGCTAGCTGTAAATGGAATGGCTTCTTAAACTAAAACCTTTTTTTATCTTTAGACATTTTACGGCGCCACTGCATACGAAGTCGTTTCTGGTCCTCCGTTAAGTCATGCGGTATCCATGGAGTACAAAGCTTCCGAACCTTCAGATGCACATGTAAAATGTTTTGCACTTAGCTCATTTCAATGCGTAACAAAGCACGATTTTTTTTGTTCGTTTCTATAAGTTGTTGTACGGTTTAAATATTAGAGTAACCGCAGTCGCCAGCCGACCTTCACGTACCTCGTCATGGAGATGATCACGTCCAACTCTAAATTCTCCAAACCAAGAATACACAGAGCTGCGACATGATGCTTCATCACCAAATGCCAATAGAAGTCTCTGGCAACTCTCTTGTTGACTTAAGCATAGTTAGCTTAAGTTGACTTTTAATAGCGCCACACAATTTACAAAAGGACGCCACAATGACAAAACAAATGACAGTCTCGCAAATTAAAAAGTAACATATTCAAAAAGAATTCCTTAATTGTTTTTTCATTCTTTTATTATAAGTGGCCAGATCCAGAGACTTTCAGTGTGCCTCACCTACGATGGGAATCTCTGGCGTGTTTGTTGGTTCCGTGTCTTAAAAAAATAACGGAGTCGGTTTATTTTCAGATTAAGTGACAAAAATTTGCCAAAACAACTTCTGCTTCTACTTGGATATTTGCTTTTTTCACTCGCATATATGAATGTATCTATTGCAATTTACAATAAGATCGGTAGGGTCACCCACGCACGCAGTCACTAAATTGAACTGCTGATAGCGCTGGTGCTGGTTTTGGGTCAGTTTACAAATATAATTGGGGAAGTAGATTGTGTTTGTGTTGTAACAATTTGTCTTAGCCTGTTTAACTTTAGAAATCTAACATTGAATGACAGAATGTAAATAAATTAGTCTAGTGGATTTAACATTACTAAGAGATATTCCATGCTGCCAATGTTTGTTCGAATGTGTCAGATGTGGTATTCATCACATGATATTTATATTGGGGTGGAGGGGGGCAACTAGTTAGTACTGAGGCCATAGGAAAGCTATACTTGGGAACGTCTTGGCGGGCTTGATCAGAATGAACGGCTACAAAAAAAACGGTGTTAAGTAATGTTTATGTTGCTTTTTAATACGCTTTTATTAGCTTGGTATGTATGTATGTATGTATGTATGTGTGTGAGTAGTAGGCCAAAACCACGTTTCTTAAGTTTCTAAAGAGAGGCCTATGTCCAGCAGTGGACTATTAAAGGCTGTTGATGTGTGCTGATGATGTATCTATGTGTGTATGTAAAGGAATCATCATCATTTGAAAGTGATTTTGAACCACTTCAAAAATTGAAACTTTGCCCACTTATCAAGGATCGATGGCAATACAAAAATTTGATAAATTTAGCTTTCTATTAGCCTAGTATCTTCAGGATTAACGGCTTTTTGCATATCTTATTATATCCTTCAAGAAAAGAGCGTACTCCTTCCTAAAAGGCCGCACTCCTGAGTTGCAGACGTCAATGGGCGGCGATGATCACTTTCCATCAGGTGACCCGTCTGCTCGTCTGCCCCCTCTAACAAATAAAAAACTAAAAATACGGTAGTATCTTTTGCTACGTACTAAAATGCGTGTGATGGAGCATATGTGACTTACTTACTTGTTACTTTTTAGTCTTAAGAGAGAAAATAATCATCATTAATGACTTAAATCAATTATAGTTTAAAAAACTAAATAACACCCATTTGTAACTAGCAGAACTAAAAAATTCCTACTTTTTACTTCGGCTAGTTACCAAAGCGTGTTTTTTTTTTTTTAAACTATAATTTATTAGGAAGTCATTGAGGTTACCTTCTCCATGCTCCTATTCAGGATTGAGGAATGGGCTCTTAGAGAGCGGCAACGTTTGTCTCTTGATTTGCAGGTGTCAATGGCGGCAAAAGTCACTTACCATCAGAGGGCCAAGTTCGAGTTTATTTCCCTTCTACTCGATCGTCACGGTGACCGCATTCGGAGCTACGATTGGCCCGCACTGAAATCTCCACCAATCGCAACGCTAAACGCGCTCGCCGTCGAGATCAAGTCGATGTTAAAAAAACTAGCACTCTGACCTATCTGTTCCCTTGCCTCTGTACCATAAGAAAACTTGCATTTATTGCCAAAATTTAATAAATAAAACCTAGTTCTTTCGTTGTCTTTCACTGAGTGAGTGAGGTTACAGGAGCCCAAATAACCCCTTCCGCTGACTCGAGCGGGAGGGACTCCAAGGGCGGCAACGCGCTTGTGACTTTTGAGTTGCAGGTGTCCATGGGTGGCGGCAGTTGCTTACCATCAGGTGACCCGTCTGCTCGTTTGCCCTCTTATACCATAAAAAAAGTTAATAATTAACTACGTGAGGTACCTTTGGGCTTCAGCTGAAAATCAGCGCTGTGGTCACTTTTAGGGACTATAGCATAGGCTGAGTTGTGGCCCTTTAGTCACACACAGTGATCATTTTATTCTTTTGTACTTGTTTGTTTTTGTTATTGTTTGTGCTATTCTTCAGTTGAGCAAATTGTTTCTTTTCTTTTTTTCTTCTATATTATATCTGTAATTCCTTTTTTGGCTGTGTTTGTGTTGTGACTAATAAACGTATTTTCTTTCTTTCTTCTTTCTTTCTTTCAAAACTACACATGTCCTTTAAATAGTAATAGCTACTCCAATTACAAACCAATAAAGTGCAATTCCCTACTAGTTTATTGAAACCCAACATCGTGTGGAAATGGAAGTAGGGCAAAGCTATTTTTTATCCAGTAAAGTTGTGATTTTATATTTAGAATGTTAGACAACATCAGTGAAAGAGGTGAAAAAAAATATATGTCTTTTGTTACATATATTACTGCTGAAATAATTATTTTTATAGCCATTATCATCCACCTTCGGAGGAACGTAAAAGGGGGGCAAAAGCTAAATTTTGTAAACAGTTTTGTAAACTCAACGACCTGATTGCATTAAGATGCATATTATGTCAAAGAAATGATTGTGAATATACATATTATTTTAAAAGAAAAAAATTAAAACACATATAATTAAAATATTTCATAGTAAGTATCAATTGCAGAAACATAGAAATGAATTCTTAGCATAAGGTCAATCGAATCACAATTGATTTCAAACGCTGGCTGGCTTACAGCCAAATCGAATAATTGAATCCTTACATTCAATATTACTTTATAATAATTGCTATATACACACAAGATAGTGATTCATTGTGGTTATCTAAACCTTAAGTAGTTTCTTTAATAAAAATAATAACGATCGTTCCCCGCATTTTTACCTTCGTTTATTTTCGCTGATCAGCTTCTAGTGTTCGCAGCCTAATGGTTATGGCTTATAATCTTCCTCAATACTCTGTCTAATACAAAAAGTATTATTCAAATCTGTTTTTTTTTTAAGTGTTTAAGCAAACTAATTAGATATTCCATGACCAAATTGTTTAAGATAAGATACTCGTAATGTTGTTTCCAAATAACATGTACGCACGGATGGTTTTACGCTCAACTTAAAATATACCCCCTCCCGAAGGATAGAGGCGCCGTATGCTGAAGCACAGGTTTCCAACCTTGTTCAGAAACGGAGGCAATTAATATGACACGCTTGGTATATTGATAAGTTTGCTTTTAAGTGGATAAGATTCACATAATTTGGAGCAATAAATATTATTATTATTATTAAAGTCCCAGACATATTCTTCAACAATTCTCTGCCGTTTCTCTTTCCTTTTCTATTTACTGGTATTTTTAATAATAGATAGATAGATAATAGATACTTCCTTTCCGTAATTTTCCGTTCTGACACCGTTAATTAACCAATTTTCTATTATTAATTTTTTTTTAAAGGATTTTTCTGCTCCAGTGGCCTTTCCAATCACAGGGCATACTGGTATGGGACCCTGGATTCATCAAGCAACGGAAATCTCAGTACCGATTATCCAATCGTTTGACGTATCCCATCCTCTAAATTCCTTGCTCTATTCGTGTACCTAACTCCCTTTTACTCCCTTCCTTTATCCCGTAACAGAACGACAACGTTCCATAGGTTTGGCTTTCGGATGGTAGTGATACATTGCGCCATAATAAAATTGGGAAGCGGGCAGAAAACAATAATGCTGATTAAGATAAGTTACACATTATTAATGGTAATCTAAAAATAAATGGTCATAACTTTTAGCACTCATTGTTATAAAGCCAATTAAATCTCTTTCTTTCTTTCTTTCATTTTATAAAACTCTCGCACTAGGAATATAATCCTGTGTCGCGGAGAACTTACAAACACATGAAACGGACACAAAGAACACCCAACCTCAAAAAACAAAGTGTTGTTCCATTTAGGGATCGAACCACAACACTCACAGCGAGGTGTCCACTTAAACCATTACGCCATCATTAACACCAATGATTGGATGACAAAAAGGCATTAATATAGCGCTAGTCTATTGGGCATACCATCCTATTGGAATGAATAGAGTAACATTTCTATTAAACTCCATAAAAAATAAATCAAATGAATGGCCTTGGGCATCTAATTCGTGTAGATGGCGTTGGTCACGAAAAGCTATCTGGCTTATGATAGTACTAGCTGACCCGCGCAACTTCGTCTGCGTCTCTCGTCTATAGCCTTCCTCGATAAATGGGCTATCTAACACTGAAAGAATTTTTCAAATCGGAACAGTAGTTCCTGAGATTAGCGCGTTCAAACAAACAAACAAACTCTTCAGCTTTATAATATTAGTATAGATATTGTAGGATGTACGGTTTATTTATAACTAGCTGACCCTGCAAACGTTGTTTTGCTATTTACATTATGTAATTATTTATTTTTTTAATTCCTTAAAATTCGTTCTTAGCTGACCTCTACTCGTTGAAAAGAATATTCCTACCAAATTTCAAGTCTTTAGCTCTAATGGTTCCAGAGATATCGTGATGAGTGACTATATACGTGGAAATCTCTTATATATGTATATATAGATTGAAATAAAAGAACAGGCTTAATGCTGTTTCTTTATGGTATAGGGAGAAATGAGCTGACGGATCGACATATGGTAAGTGACTACCGCCGCCCATGGACACCTGCAACTCAAGAGTCATATGGCTCTTTTTTTATTGGTTTTACTAGCAACCAAAATTACTAGTTTTCCCGTCAACCCTCTAGCTAAGCTAAATTACTTGTGTTAGGAGTGGATTCACGTGGTGGTATACTGGTTAGGATTTGAAACCCTGACCTCTTGATCGCAAGTCCAAGTCCTTGATCGTAAGTTCCCGGACCGGGCAAAATTTTACAGTGTTTTTCTGACAGAGAAATTAGCCTAAGTTACTCATTGTATAGGCAGCTAGCTGGTAGCAATATATTATCAAAATCGGTCCAGCCGTTTTGAAGATTACCCGGAACAGATAGACAGATACACAAAAAATATTTAAACTGGTTTTTAGGCATTGGTATCGTGCAAATAACCGTGTAACCATGAAAAAAAAACTGTTATTTTGACATTACAAACAGACAAATCAATTTTATTTATTTGTATAGATGTAAGATATGGCCTGAGCTTTATTCCTCGATAATTGTTGCTTTCCTGTACATCTACCTCACTTTTAACAAACCCCGGTGAACAGAGACACTATTTACTGTGACTTACCTCTTCGTGCAAGATCTTGGACCCTATATCTTCATCATCATCATCATCCTATCGCAGTCCACTGCTGGACATAGGCCTCTCCCACCTCTCTATATCTATACTAATGCAATAAAGCTGCAAAATCTGTTGGTTGAACAAACTCACACATCATTCCTCGAAGCCTTAAGAAAAGCTCTTACCAACACAATCTGGCCTTAAGAAGAGGAGCAGCAACCTTAGGATCGCTGGTCAAAAAGTCAGTATCAAACAAATAGGCGACCCACCTGTTGTCTGAGTACTCTTTGACACGCATCGGCCACGGCGTATACGTGAGGAGGTACTTCGAACATCTCCCGGCCGCGGTACTGCGCCATCTGCTGGGTGCCATAGATGTCCAAGGTTTTGTAAGGGTTCACGGAAACCAGCACCTCGCCTATGTATGTGTAGATTTTGTTGTTTTTGAACCTGGAGACAAAAAGGCAACTTTTAATTATTATTTTAACGACATAGGAAGGCTGTTACCTTGACAGTAAGGGACTACCACACTAGGATTGGACCGTTAAATCTTCTTTTTAATTTTATGTCTTTGGTTTAATTTTTTTTGGTTATTTTTAAACAATATCTACGAGTATGTTCTAAATTTTAACAGTTCAATCGTCGATGTAACAAAAAGAAGAGTCAAGTCGGACTACTGACCGAGTTTTATCTTTTTTATAGTATAAGGGGGCAAACGAACAGACGGGTCACCTGATGGTAGGCAACTACCGCCGCCCATGGACACCTGCAACTCAAAAGTCACAAGTGCCTTGGGCCCTTGGAGTCCCTACCGCTTGAGTCAGCAGGAGGGGGTATTTGGGCTCCGGTAACCTCACTCACTCAGTGGAAGGCAACGAAAGAATTGCTTAACACAGGTTTTCTGTGAGGCCGTGGTATCACTCCGTTGGAGCCGGCCCATTCGTGTCGAAGCATGGCTCTCCCACGGTAAAAATACTTTGATACTTCAAAAATTTTACTTCTATACTTTAAAAAGAATTCAATACTTTTTACAAACAATTGTAGTTCCTAGTATACTTTCATAGTAGTGCTGTAAGTAATATCATTGTTTATTTTTTATATATATTCCAATATACCGGTTAGGTTACATTTTTATATAGTGAGGTAATACAAGTACCTTACAACGATTACGTCTGAGTCACTATCAAGAAATCGTAGTAAGAAATAGCGAGACAATCCTCATTACGAGAACTTAACGCATAAAATGTTAAATCTTCAAGATTATATGATATTTGTTTTAAAACTGCATCTTTCAAAGTAGGTTTTTTTAAATGTAACATTTCCTCTTGTTTCCTGCTGTATGTGGAAATGTTTTCGTGAAAAGGGACGGAACTGTGTAACAGGAGGCCGGATAAGTACGCGCTTTGATTTGACCAATGGGCGCTCTAAAGATGTCCTTGTGATGTCAAATGTTACAAATTATATGCAACTACTATATGGCTTGCTCCTGTTTTTGGATACATCCTTAGTCATCGTATTTATTTACTAAAAAGGTACTTAGGTTAGTATTTTTGAATTAAAGTTGAAAAAGAAGAAATCTAGAATGTTTCAAGATTCTGAACTGATTCAAAGTGGATGGGATAGCCAACTGGAACCTTAATACCTACGGTTCATTTAATAGCAAACAACCTCTAGGAGCGAACAAAAAAAAACAAAAAACAACCTCTGGACATAAGCCTCTCCTTTCTATGGAGAGGCTTATGTCCAGCAGTGGACTATTAAAGGCTGTTGATGAACCTCTAGGAGCGAGAGGGTGAAAGGCACCAATGCCAAATGCGAACAATTTTCAGTAAAAAATTTCGATGGCGCCGGAATGCGCGGCTTCCCTTAATTAGTTATCAACAAAAGTTGAGTTTTGCAAACGCAATTTTAATGGCGATTATACAGAGTTGTGGCCGTCGTGGCTCTGCTGGTGTAAACGTGTTTTATGCGTTATATTAATTCAACTTAACAATCGGAGCTATCATTCAGGTTTACTTGACTTAGAATTAAATGTAAAGGACCCACTAAGTTAACATCACATTTCAGTCAAGATATTGCATGAATTTTACTATTTTTTTATCCATCTTGATACTTGAGGAGTCTCCAGGCTCAAAATGATTTATTAGTGATCTTGACTGCTAAGCCAGTCATGGGTTTGATTCCTACTAAGGACAAATAAGGGTAAGAAGCACGGTCATTTGTTATGAATCTGGATTTAATTTAATAGTTTTACTTTTAGACTTTTTTTTCATAGATTAGCGCGTCCAACCAAATCACTTAGTAGAACCATAAACACGCTTTTAATGTCAAACCTATCAAGTAAGGTTGCTGGAGCCCAAAAAAGCCCCTCCCCTCCCTTTACCTGTTTCCGGAAGGAGGAACTCAGTGCACTTGTGTTCACAGTTACAGGTGTTCATGGGTGACGGTTAGTCACTTACCATCAGGTGACCCATCTGCTTGTTTGCCCCTCTACCGAAAGTTGCCAATTATCAACCACCGGCCGGAGTAGATTTGCAGTATTTATAATTAGTAGTCTAGCGAAGACCAGCATAGAAAAATCACTTTACATGACATTTGTCACGGCTAATTGCAGCGATTAATATTTTAACACGGTTCGTTAAACTAATTACTTAACACAATAAATTGGAACTAACATTTGAATGAATATTTCGGAATGTTCTCGATATTAAGATATTTAAAACTTGTGGAGAAGTCTTTGCGCGCGTTTTGAAACAAACATGTATACAGAAATGTCAAAATTTCTTTCAAGCTCAAACTCAAACTCAAACTTTCTTTATTTCATAAAATTTCCAAAATTGTTTGAAATCGTCTTCCATGTAAACTCTAAAGTCATAGATCAACACACACAAAAGCAACAATCTCTGTTATGTCAAATAGTAACCAAATAAATTTAAAGTATTGTACAACTGTAGGTACAGGTTACAAGTATTGAACAAATGTAGGTTAGAGGGCCACACTTGCCGACATCAGCCAGTTCGAGTTACAGGCATGCGACCATGACCTGTCCGAGCCATTACATCCTCCAATCCCCATATTCAGGGCCTCCCCGTGGTGTCTTTTTTACCCAGCTGACAGCCAGTTGGACTTAGGTAGTTGAGGTAGTTAAAAAGTACATTGTGATAAAAACAGATAGGGCGAAGGAGCTAGGGTACGGGATATCACAATTACAAACAGATAGGCAAAAGAACCGAGACTGCATTGGCTCGAAGGACCAGGATCGCACACCTATTTTTTTATGATATAGAGGGCAAAGTAGGAGACCGGTTACTTGATAGTGACTACCGCCGCCCAAGTTGATTTCCTTGTAGTCGCCTTCACCTAGAATCAGAGGTGATGGGGCATGGCGTGAGGTACGTCGGGTCTGGTACCTGTCTTTAGTTTCTAGGGTATACCTGGTTCCCCGGCTACTGGTACCTGGAGACGGCGTTCGGTTTTTAGTCGGTTCGTGTCCGACATAACCACCCCACTGGTGGGTGGTATCCGAGGGTAGTTCCGCATACAAAAAAAGGGGTGATTGGGGCTCCGGTCACCTCACTTACACAAAAGCTGCTAAAGAAGTACTTAATAACGGTTTTCAATGACTCCCTTCGAGCCGGCCCATTTATACCGAAGCGTGGCTGTCCCACGGCTAGTACATACAATAACAGCTCTAGTTATACTGGTCAATGAAATAAGACAATCGTAGCGGTCGAAATACCACCGCCACGCGATCTGTAGTAATTATTATTGTAACGCTTTTAGTATTCGTTCACATGTTATTCATAGTTATTTTTATAAATATGAGCTAATTGTGTGGAACGTAAGTTAATAAATTTTCTTTTATAAACTTTGGTGAGTGAATGAAGTACTGGTGGGTGTTTAGAATAGCATCTAATAGGGTCAGCCATATTAAAGTAAAACTATACCTACACATATTCTTAAAACATCTTACAATATTTTTACACGGGTGATTTCTGTTCGAATCACATAAAATCACAGTTTCTAGGCAGGGGTATAAAAGGGAGAAGTATAGGGTAGGGACTGGTTTCTGACCGTCATTCATGACTGTTCGCTCTTAGACTGGACATATGCTTCTTTACCACCTCAGCTGGACTAGTTAAGTATGTGTTAAATGCATAGACAGCAGACATCGAACTTTTTTTAATACTTTTGCTAATGTTTACTTAAGATGCTGAGGACGAAATGGTTTTTTAATCTTTATTTAATCATCTAGAAAGAAACAAGCAAGTAAGTATCGATATAACAAACAATTTATTTTTAAAAGAATCCATCTTCCAGGGAATTCATACGAAATGCCTCGCGTGCCGAAATTCATAATCTGATGGGGTTATTCGGCCATTGACCTAAGTGCACGCGACAATGGCGGAACAATCGCCAGATGCGTGACATAAAGTCGTCTGAACGGCATCAAACATGTGTAGAACTGCCGAAATTACGTATGATAATGTGCATTTTTTTTTTAATGATATTGCACAGATAATATAACAATATTTTATAGGGCAACATTGTAGTTCATTATTGCTATTATGAGTTGTTTTAGAGGCTGTCAAACAGACGTTATGTATCATTACGTTTGTAATGTAATATTATACTGATAATTTGCTTTACGTAATAACGGCGAAATCCGGGTTATAAATATTTTTCAAGTTGTAATAAACATTAAAGCTGTAATGTTAATTAAAAATGTGTACTATGTTGTTTAGTTTTTTGGAAGAAACTTCTCTGAATTGTTTTTCACCCTAAAAATGCTCTTAGTCCATTCGCGTTAAGAAAATAGTGACGCATCGAACAAGCCAAATCTGTTGAGCGATCGGGTTCCAAGAAATTATCGTTTCGTAAGAAAGCTTACTAACCGTTTTTAAACTGTTAAATAAACTGAAGGATTTACACTAGATTACCTCTTAGTATAGCTATACTTCTCTCTTACTACACCAATCAACATCTCGATACTAAAATCAGATCAATGGGATTATGACTCATACCCACGCATCTTGATTCTCGTATTTAATTTATTAATCAATACATCGTGACTAATAATATTTATAAGATAAGAGTGAGATAAATAATAAAAATATTACTATAGTGTTTACGAGACGGCTAATATCAATGCTAATATTAGGAACGTAAATATAAAATATTTACGTTCCTAATATACAGCATACCGCTAGTGACACAAATAGAGACTAGTATTAAGTATTAATTAATAATTAATTACACTACAGTTCAAAATCGAACATCAACTTTCTTAATGTTCTCTGTACAAATAAAATGAAATTTGCACAGATACTCGTAATTGTACCTGTATTTAAAACTATATTTTCAGCACTGTTTTCAAAATTCAATAACCAAACTATCAAGAATTAAAAAAAAAGTACACGAAATATATAAACAAAAACTACGCGTGTGTCAGAAAGTTTGCGTGTGCGCACGATGACGTAAGACGCGCGTCGCCCGACCGCCTCGTGGGCCGGTTTTTTGGTTCAAGAGCACAAACCGAGGTCAGCTATGCCTTGATCTTAACACATTCCCAACTTAGCCTTTGTAAGGTTCTATTACTAGAATCATAGTTAATTGTCTACTTAAATACTGAGACCTATTTGCCTGGAATGGCATCAATACTGTAAGTTCAGGAAAAGTATCCAAAATGCTATCATCCGCAACATGTTGAGAATCTTAAGAATATAGTACAATTTTTAAGGTACTATATTCATTGCCTGTCTTCGTAGTGACGAGCCATGTAAAGAAACTAATCCTGGTTAGAAACAAAGTACCAGTGGAGTTGTGGTGCCTAAAGTACCATACAGTGTAACATTAAATGAAGGTCTGTTTTATGAAGAACATTCTCTGATTTGATAATTTAGTAGTTTCGCCAGTCTAAAAGACTTGTAAGTGGAAATCAACTTAAGGGTTTACCCATTATAAGTACTTGAAGCCACAACAATTCCATTTCCCCAAAATATAACACAACTTCGCTGTGAGCGTAAGTGTAAGCACTGATAAGTGTTACACTATGTTAAAACTAAAATTATCGATCGAGTTTAGTAGTTAGTGTCTGTCTGCTAAGCCACAGGAATTCCCCACAGGTGTCAATTCCCCGCAGAACACATAGTTGTGTAATGAGCACGATCCTTTTTTCCTATATAGGAATCTATCTATAATATGTATGTATTTATTAGTACGAATATATAAGAATGTTTATCAGCAGTCTGGTTACCATACAGTACAGTACAGGCTCTACCTAGTAGGAGACTAGGTGGGTGTCTCTCAAATGTATCAAATATTTGTTCTAATTTCATAATAATAACTTATTTACTTGTCCTTATGTGCTCAAATTCCCAATTAGGACAAGTAAATAACTTAGTATTGCAATATTTAATAGCAATAGTCACACTACAGATATAGTATTTATTCTCTAGTCCGTCCGTCCGTCTAGTCCGTGTAGTGACGGATTCAGAATACGGAATGTCACTACCCCAATTCATCCTGTGGGTGTCGTAAGAGCCGCAGCAACAACGCAGCACACCAGCACTGCAAAAAGAAGGAAAACTTGACACAAACCCTATACTAACCGGCCTCGCCAGTGTTGTATAGTAGGCCAAAACCTCCTTTCTAAGGAGAGGCCTATGTCCAGCAGTGGACTATTAAAGGCTATTGATGCCTTTGCCTAACAAAATAATAAAATGGATAATGTTACGGTAATACTACAGCATAAAACCGCAGACGAAGGTGACAGTTGCCCGATGCTCTTCCAAAGGGTGAACACAATATTTATGATTTCAAAAGCGATTGTATGTTAATGAAACAAATACTCGGAACTAATACAAGGAGGCACTTAATTTGGCTGAGGCGATATGTCTTTGTGGTTAAGCAATCTTGCCGAAGTCACGTCCGATGATACGTAGACTTGTATTTTAGACCTGTGACCAACGCATATTTGGGCATCGTCACCTTGACTACTAAGACCTGTGCATTGAAATCGTCCTTGAATTTTTGTATACGGCAAACAGGTCTTCTTTTACTGCCTCGGTGGTGGTGCAGTGGAAGCGTATGTGGCTGCTGTTTAAGGTCTCTGGTTCGGTTCCCGGACCAAACTTTCGTATAATCTGCAAATATTTGTTTCGGAGTTTGAGTGTTTTCTATGTAAAATATGTATATATAACAAAAGTAAATAAGTATTCTATCAGTCAATCTAGATTTCATAGTATAAGCTCTGCTTAGTTTGAAACTAGATACCAGATGTCCGAAAATATAATTATAACAAGCTAATTATACAAAAAAAAAGTGGACTGCGTGAAAATGCATAAAATTTACAAACAAACGATTTTAATTTTCATATAATTAAACCAGTGACACGTCAACCGAAGCCACATGACGCCGTTTAGACTTCAGAACGTGCCTAAGAAATATACATACATATACATATAGACTCGTAAAACATAACAATTGAAGAACAATTATATGCTTTAGTGGACACTTAAAGTACATCATTGGAGTTACTACAGCAAATCTAGATGTGAAACAGATTGCATCGTGCTCTGGTCTTAGAATAGGTACAAAGTTTTTTTTTTTAAAAGACAACTTCCGCATCAGGAATATATCCTGTGTCGCGGGGGACTTTACAAACATACATGAAACGGACACAAAGAACACCCAGACTCAGAACAACAATTTGTGGATCGCACAAAGTGTCGTCCTATGTGGGAATCGGACCCACAACACTTAGCGTAGTAGTAAGCGGCGTGGCTACCGCTTAAACCACTACGCCATCCGTGGCGTCGAGTTAAAGCTGGTTATTAATTCAGCCTAATTGTTCTTTAAAAAACACAAAAGTAGTAATAAGCACTGTACGAACTGAACTGTACTTTATTGTTTAGGTGCAAGAGTCGATATTTGTTCATTTTGCGAAATGCCTCTTCTGTACTATTATGCATTCTATATTCAAATAACTTCGCTATGAGTAGGCCTGGCTTTGTAGCTTCATAGAAAGATAAAAAAAGTTAGTTACAGGCAAATATCTCTTGCAAGGTGGCTACTATCATCACTCCAAAAGACAGAAGATAGCGAAAAAACGCAGCTGCACACATCACAGTCGTTGGTACTGAGTCATCAAAGTCACGCACTATCCGATGAAGTAATAGTCTGACTAAGTGCTATCATAAACATTATAATTGGTCAGTAATTGTGTCAACAATATCTTGTTAATGTAACGTTACAGGCATCTTGTGGAATCAGTGATTTAAATCGTATGGACCTGTAGTGTTAATTACCTTGGCATTTATGCCACTACTACTCTGCTTCTATTTGCTAGAAAAAACTCAAGAATGGGTTAAGCTCGCCTTTGAACATATTCTTCTTATGTAGCCTGAACTACAGTAAAACCTAAGATTTACCGACAGCAGTTGGTAAATGTAAATATTAATAAAAAGTTGATCAATTTTTCGGACTTATACCATTAGAAACTGGTACATGCTAGGTTTTACCAGAGGCGGATGGTAAATGTTGATTTTGGGAAGAAAACAATAAGTACCTACTTTTAATTTAATTTGAGGTAGGACAGTGACAATTAAAGTCAGATCTATAAACAGACCAACAATAGAGGGGTCTATTGTTGGTCTGTTTATAGATTAGGGCTTTTACAGTAACATATATAAATTATTTATTTTGTGTGTGCACAGTAAGGGCTCAGTCGAGAGCAACAGCAATAGGGTTGTCCCTTTTATGAAAGTAGTATTTAAATTACAGTTAAATTACAAAACAGTACTTTTTGTATGGACGATAAAAGGTGTCATAATATGTCCTTTTCTCTATTTATAAAAACGTCTATGTTCTTTATTTTCAACTTCTCAAATTGTCTTCTAGTTAATTTCGTTATGGGTTCCAAGTCAGTTTAATTTTTTCCTGTGACTTTCCGAGTGTCATAACTCGGTGTGTTCGTGGGTTACTGCTGTTGATCCTGGTGCACAGGAATTACAGTGTTGGGCGTGTGGGAGGGGTTCACACACATCATCACATCAGCCTTTAATAATCCACTGCTGGACATAGGCTTCTCCTTAGAAAGGAGGTTTTGGCCTACTATACCACGCTGGCCAGACGGGTAGGTATAGGGTGTGTAAAAAATAAATAAATAAATAAGTTTTCCTTATCTATGCAGTGCTGTGGTCCTGGTTAATTTGCTCCCTTAGTCGGCTCTAACGACACCCATGGGATGAATAGGGGTGGTGACACTCTGTATTCTTAATCCGTCACCACTTGGATATTGGGAGGGATTAGTCTCATTAAAAACGTCTATGTTGAATTTTATGGTGATGAAGGGAATGATACAGCAGTTTGTTTGTTTGGTACTAATACCTACTTATTCGAATTGAACAATTATTTTAGTGTTGAATAGCGTTACGAAAAGTAGGAACTAGTTGATGTAGTTCTTTTTTTTAAAAGACAACTCCCGCGCTAGGCATACATCCTGTGTCGCGGGGGATTTTACAAACATACATGAAACGGACACAAAGAACACCCAGACTCAGAACAACAATTTGTGGATCACACAAAGTGTCGTCCCATGTAGTAGGAAGCGACGTGGCGACCGCTTTAACCACTACGCCCTCCGTGCAGTCGTAGTAGTTGATGGTCATCGATAAATATATGGGCCTTTCTCTACTAACAGGAAAATCATGGTCCAAGCATGTTTTTTTTTATTTTGGCTATATTAATGCATAGTTCTATTTATCAAAACACATAATATATAACCTGTTATTTAAGGAGCCAAGCTTAATCAATATTTAGAATCATAATCATTTCATAAATTCGGTCTAAAAGCCACTAAAAACAGTCCTCTGTTATGTCCTAATTCTGGATCGAGTATGATTCGGTTCGGTTTTTATTAGTTGTATTTAAAAATGTAAAATCTTATTACTCTATGAACATAAAGAATATTGAATGCATGTGAACAAAAAACAATTATAATTTTAGAGAATTTTTTTGTACTAAAAACTAGTGTTTGAATTTTGTCCGATACATTTTTGAACAGTCCTCTGTCACAATTTGAATATCGCGCCACAAAAATATTAAACACTATTGTGGCTACATTTCGCGTCAAATGGAACATTAACAGTGTGAAGTTTGCTCGGTTGCCATCCTAAACAAGTCGCCGCCATTTTTCCCAGTGACAACTCCGCGTCTGTGTGGGAGCCACGTCTCTGTAGTGTTGAGTAAACATTCCTCTGGTAAGTCTATTTTACGGTATTTTATGTGTTTTAATTATATTTATTTTACAAAAAAAATTGCTCAGTGTGATAATTTATAGCTGTTTCTGTGTTATGAATTAATATTTAAACTTATACGTGGTATGACATTTTTTACGTAAAAATAACAGTCCTCTGTGCAACAGTCCTCTGGAAATTTATAACACAGAGGACTGTTCAATGTGACAGAGGACTGTTTTATTTGACGTCCGTGTATTTTATTAATATTCTTTATAGTCTGCACTAACCTACTGCTTGCCGATAGCCTCTTTCTTTCTTACATTGGCCTGTCACGCTAATTCAGGTCTTTTGTTTTCTATTATGGATTTTGGAATATAAAATAATACGTACCTAGTAACTACCTGTTTTTAAACCCTTACGGTTTTTTTTTAATATTGAAAGTATGTTTTATTGTTTTAGTATTGCCGCAATGCCACCAAAGAAGAAACCTAAAACCAAAGAAGAAATAAAAGAGCAGAAACGAATTGCAGAAAGATTAAGATATCAACGGCTAAAGAATGACCCTGTAAAAAGAGAGCAATTGAAGGAAAAAGAACGACGAAACTACCAAAGAAAGAAGGAAAAAGGCATAAGAAAGTCAGTTAAAGATATGAATCGACGTGAACACAAAGCTGTGACTAAAGAATGGAGAAAGCACTGTGCTACATATCGCGCAAAAAAAAAAGCTTTGAAAGAAATTACAAACAATTTTGTACGACATAATACGCCCGAATCCGAGGGTTCACCTTCTCCTCAAAGTTCTGTCGCTCCATCAATACTACCTATGACCACTCCACGAAGTGATGCAAGTAATGCGAGAAAGCGTAATGCTAGAAAGAAACGTGACAAAATTATAAAGGATAAAGACAAAAAGATCGAGTATTACAGAAAAAAATCCGAGAAGTATAGGAAGAGATTAGAACGTTTGGAAAAAGCTAAGACAAAGAAAAATGTAGACACACCTAACACTAAACTGACCGAAATGTGTGATTCGCCAGGAGCTCGCAGAGAAGTAGTCAAAAAGGCGCTATTCGGTGAAGTGTTGAATGCCCAGCTGAAAGAAAACTACGCTAATTTAAAAACCTGCAAAGAGAAACAAATATTCGGAAAAGTCGTGTCCGGTAAACTAATACACAAGTACAAGTTATGGCGAAGCAAAGATAGTTCCATATCTTATAAAACTATTCAGAAGTCAGCGCGTCAATCGGGTTTAGTACCCAAGCCTCGGACTCGCAAAGACAAAATTTCATCTGATTGCATAAGTACTGTACGAACCTTCTACGAAAATGATGACAACAGCAGACTTGGCGCAGGAAAACGAGAATGCCTGACCAGAAAAGGGGTTAAAAAACAGAAAAGATATCTATCGGATAGCATTGGAAATTTATACAAGAAGTTTCAAGCTGAACATTTTAAAATAAGCTACCCAACGTTTTGTCGTCTACGTCCTTTCTGGGTCATAACACCAAATGTAAACGAACGTAACACGTGCCTCTGTATTAAGCACGCGAACATCGATCTGAAACTGTCAGCATTGCACAGAAGAAGAATTTTGACTTACAATAGTCACACTGCACTGCTTGAAAAGACATGTTGTAATCGCTATGACGAGCTATGTTTGTCACGAACCTGCCAACGCTGTATTGACAAAAATCCTGACTACAGGGAGTTTGATGACAGCAAGCCTATTGAATTTAAACAATGGATATCTGAGAAACAAACTTACAACGACCCCAAGACCAAGAATGCTCGAACAGTTACCAAATACCTAAAGAAAATGTTCACGGTTCGCCCTCGAGAACTAATAGAAGAGCTGCACGAGGATTTGGAAGCCTATTATCAACACGAGAGAAACATTACCCATCAATACAATGCTATCAAGAAATACAAACAAAACCTTACCGACGAAGACGCTATCATACATATGGATTTTTCAGAAAATTATTGTTCCAAATACGGTGAAGAAATACAAGCATTTCATTTTGGAGGGTCGAGACTTCAGCTAAGTCTTCATACTGTGGTAGTGTATACCAAAAAGTCTATCAAGTCTTATTGTACCGTTTCCAAAAATCTCACACATTCACCAGCTGCTATATGGGCACATTTGCGGCCAATCTTTAAAACTCTCCCACCTAACATAAAGAGCATTCACTTCGTCAGCGATGGACCCGTAACTCAATACAGAAACAAAACGATGTTTTACATCCTGGCATCAAGGCTTCAACAAGAGGTTTCAAATGTGAAGAAGTTTACCTGGAACTATTCAGAGAGTGGCCATGGCAAAGGGGCCCCTGATGGTATTGGAGCGACCTGCAAGAGAACCGCTGATGCCGTCGTCGCTACAGGAGGTGATATTGATAACTTGGAATCATTTGTAGAGGCCATTCAACGAAGATGTTCCGCAATTACCTTGTTCACAATCGACGATAAAGCCATCCAAGAATTGACAGACGGCCTTCAAAATGAAACAGTTAATTTAAAAAGCTTTAATGGCACTCTTAAAATACATCAAGTAAAGGCTGAAATATTAAGAAGTCCTCTGGAATTAGCTCCAAAGGCCGCTAAACTCATAATGAAAAGTTTAAGTTGCACTTGTGAAGACGAGTGCCAGCATTTCAATTTAGGAGTGTTAGAGTACAAAAACAAGACAAAACTTAACGTAGATGATATTTACACAGACTCTGAAAGTGAAAACATGGACAACTCACAGGATTCCACAATGGAAACCGAAGACGACGGTGCACTGGCTGGACCTAGTTCAATCAACCAACAGAATTACACCATCGGTGATTACGTCTTGGTTAAATTTCTAGTAAGAAATACTGAATATTGTTATGCTGCAGTAATCAATAAGATAGACACGGAAGAAGGCGAACTAACAGTAACCTTCTTAAAAATTTGTGATGACAAAGGACACACATTCAGAGTCGATGAAAATGATGTTTCTGATGTGCCCTTTGACCAAGTAATAAAGAAGTTGCCAAACCCAGATGTTGCCCTAAAAGGGAAACGAATATTTTATTATTTTAATATACCTGTACCTGTTTTTGAGAAATAAGTCTGCATTGATAAGTAAACAAGGCTGATTCTTAGTACCTAAGCTTAATTTTGATTATAATTATTTTAATTTGTTACTTAGAGAGCTAAGCTCGCAATTTGTTCCTGATTTATCATCAATACTTATAAGTATTTAAATTCTGTATGTGATTTAGTATTAAATAAAGAAGAGAATTTATTTGATTACATTTAATAATTAATATTGTATTTTGCTTCATATAAACATTGACATAAACTGTTCTCTGGATGGAAAAAACAGTCCTCTGGGTGGCAAAACAGTCCTCTGTCGCATTTTTTTACAAAATTGCCTATAATTCGAAAAATAAGGGAAAATTACAATGGTTTCTTGTTTATATGTACTTAATTATAACTATCTATCGACTTAACATATAATATTTTTAATTTTCTAGAAAAATAGGGTTGGGACAACTGTCAATAGACAAGTTTCCAGTTAGTAGAGAAAGGCCCATATTGCAAAAGCGGGTCAAATTTATTCCTTTTGCTAATACGCATACAAAGTTGCGCAGATTAGCTAGTATGTTATATTGGAGCTAGATGACACACGTAAAGAACCATATAACATACAGTGTTAGGTAAGAGAGTTACCACCTACCGCGATTACCTAGAACACCATATGTAAGAGCTAAAACGGGTCAAATGATTTCATTACAAATGAAACACCACTACAGAATACTACGAACTAGGATTTCCCTGTTGGCTGTACATTGTGTGGTTTCCATAGAAAACTAATCATAAACGTTTATTAGTTGCGTCGTGTATACGTAAACAAAACCATTTTACGTCATGAAATTGCGGTGAGCTGATGAACATTGCGTAGTAGAACCTAAAGTTAATAGAACAGGTTCATCATCATCAACAGCATATAACAGTCCACTGCTGGAGATAGGCTTCTCCTTAATAAAGGAGGTTTTGGCCTACTATACCACGCTAGCCAGACGGGTTGGTATTGGGTTTGTTTCAAGTTTTTCTTCTCTTTGCAGTGCTGTTGCCCTGCATTGTTTGCTCCCTTAGTCGGCTCTTACGACACCCACGGGATGAACAGGGGTAGTGATTTTCCGTATTCTTAATCCGTCACCACACGGACTAATACCGATATATAATAGAACAGGTTAGCGCCGTACATTTAGTTATCATCTTCCTTAAGGCCTTTGTCTTTAACCAGGTTTGTTTTAAGTCTACTACGACACAGCTGACCTTCGATTTTTACGTCGAGCGTCATCTCATAAGCCCCTCAGATCTCCATAACACAATTACTGGGTAATCGAAGTTCTGCAAATACTGTTGTTGGAGTATTTAGGGCTCCAACGTATAACTACCGGGACCGACGTGTTCTGAGAAGCATGAAGATGTTTCAATGTCTTGAGACTGGTAACCCATCCATAGAATGACCCGAGTAAGATTACTTAACTTTGTAATGTCCTTACTTACTCGATTCCCCACAAGATCCGCAAAATTAATTCCATAACCTACAAAGAAGCCTCCTTTTACCGTCGGAGCGAAATAGCAGCAATTAAATAGATGGTGTCACAAACAGGCTGGGGTTTTTTTATGATAGAGGGGGCAGATTTTTTATGATGAACGTCTACAATTCAGGAGTTACAAACGCGTTGTCGGCCTTTTAGGAAGCTGTACGCACTTTTCTTGAAGGTCGTATCGGTCCGGAAATACCGCAGACGATAACCCGTTCCACAGATTGGTTGTGCAGAGCAAACAAAGGTCTCGAAAAGCGCACAGTAGTGGAGCGCCAACTATACACCTAGGTGATGAGGTCGAAAATTTTGCCGTGTGGAACGATGGTGGAAAGTTGCGGCTGGTATTAGTCCCAACGATTCCTCGGAGCAGTAGTTAAAACACCACATACTCTTGGCTCCTGCGACCCAAGGAGCCTGAGATTCAAAGGCATTTTCAAACCCGTCACCAAAATAGTATACAGTGAAATTAGTCTCGAGAAATTTTTGCATATGTAGTGGTGTGTATATTACTCAGATCTGAGAGCGCGTTTCCACTATATCGTTCTGGCCTATACAAAAATGTTTCGATATCCTAACATTACTATTTAATTTTATACTTATCCCTAGCAACACTCTGATTTTTGTTTTCAATAAAAATAAGTTTTTATTTTAAAGAAAAAGGTTTTGACTTTATAAAAAAAAAAGGTGTGTGTGCGATTCACACACGATAGAAGTGAAACTTCAAAGAGGAGAGACCGATAGTTAAAATTTTATTTTTTTTGTTTTTGCTTCCACTAGGTTTTTAAAACTCCGGGGGATCTACGGGGGGGTCAAAATTTTTGTTATTTTTGGCCTAGGACGCACCGTTTCCGAGATATTTCAATCTAAAGCAAAAAATCGTCACTTGATAGTGGAAAGTGGAAACACGCACAACCATACACTACTACAAACGCAAAAATTTCTCCAAGCTAATTTACCTGTACATTTTTGTTTAGGTAATTGGTTAGTTAGTTTCAGATTTTCGCCACGCCTAGCATATAATATTCCTCATGTTTTGACTCTAACTAATGCGAAAGGATCATAAGAATGGTATAACTATTCCTGATATGTCCTCACAGATAACTTGAACAAGGTTTTTGCTTATCAATAACACATTCCATAAGAGTGTGTCTTGTCCTTGTGACATAAAGCATATTATATTCTTGAAATTGCGTCATTGACGTATTAGCGACCTATTAATTAGCTATTGTTACGTTTTCAAGCCAAAACTATGCAGTTTTAGGATAATATATAATTACATAAGATATATTTTATATATAATAAATTACAGATAAATAAAAAAGGCTTGATAGCATACCGAACTCAAGTCTAATGATTTTTTTTATTTAAAAATTCAGTAAGTTTAAAAAAGGAATTAAGTAATTAAAAAACTAGTTGGTTCGATTTCAAAATAAAGTGATTTGAAGTTCTTTTTTTTTTTTATAAGTCTCTCTACTCTTTTTATAATATTAAATATATATATTTAACATTTAAGGTCAAGTACCAAATGGATTTTACAATTAAGTTTCAGTGGTATTTTAACTTCTTGTAATAAACTAACATTCCATTTTTTTTATTTCCTATTTTCTGTTACCTGTAATGTAACCAATTTTAATGATTCCATTAAATAAATAGATAGATTAGAAATTAATACACATCAAAATAATAATAAAAGTAAAATAAAGTACGGATCCCAGCAATTTTAGTCGATTTTATCAATCAATTGATTAAAAAGATTAATAGACAAAAACTATATTAACACAAAGCCTCTATGTTACGTTATAATCTATTTTCATTCCATAAAGCATGACACGAAGCCATATAAACACATAGATATCGCAATAGCAACGCTTATCGGCGTTTATCGTTATCTCCGGATAAAACACTCGAAACAGGTGATACCGTTTGTGAATCATGTTGGTACAAATACCTAACAGGTTTTATTTGTTATTTGTAAATGAATTGTATATTTAGATATATAGGAATTCCTTAAATAAATTCCTTAATTAAAAATAAATACCTTAATTGTGACTTTTAATTTAAAAAAAACTCCAGCAAAATGGAACATGTTTTATTTGCCATTGATGAATTTGCCACATCGCCCATAGACCAACATAGCAAATACTCTGTATAAATCCTGGGAATTTAATACATTACCAAGGCAAAGTATGTAATAGACAATTACATAAATTGCCTATGTACACGTATAATACCTGCATTTTACAGATTTGACTTAACTTATATATTATCGGATAGAGGACTCAGACTTTTCGGCAACAACCAGTTTTCAAACCTTATTTTTTTATAGAGTAGGTCTTGTTATATATGCTTATTATCCGTGTGGTGACGGATTAGTAATACGGAGTGTCACCACTTCTATTCATCCCGTGGGTGCCGTTAGAGTCGAGCTATGGAAGCAAACTATGCAGGACAACAGCACTGCAAAGGGAAGGAAAACGACACAAACCTCATACCAACCCGTCTGGCCAGGGTGGTCGTGGAATAAACAATAATTGGTTTTTATGCTTCGCAGTGGCAGATTTAATTGTGGTTGCATTGAAGAATAAAACTGTCGCGAAAGATACATATAAACCATCTTTGAGGCGGGCTTATCCTGTCAAAATTTGGATCAATCGGTGCAGAACTTTTTTTTTAAGCGTACGCAAACCAACTTGTATTTTATATGTACATATATAGATGGTTAGAATGCACTGTGAGATAGTCATGCCGATAACCAGTCTACGCTACCATTAGTTGGTTAAGCAAATGCGTCATGCGTACGGGATGCGCATACAAAAGGCTGGCTTACCTCCGACGAAGAGAGATAGCCCATCGTTGTAGTTAGACTTTTGATTACACTTATCTTTTCACTAGCCGTTCTTCGCGGTTTCGCCGGCTTTTACTATCACTGTTTCGCTCCTCAAGATCAGAAGGTTAAATTTCTTATAACCTATTTCAAGAACAGGACTATCAGATGCAAAAATAACGAGTGGTTTCAGAGATTAGAAAAGAAAACCGGATAAATGCGAGTCCAAATCGCGCGTCATCTATGACGTATCCTCTTTAGATTTTCATTATCTTTGCCACTCGGGGAATGCTTTTCGCACCATACCCTCCGCTGGGGAAACGGTGTGTGGGACTTCTGGAGAACCGGTCTACATACTAAACGCCGCAGCGGTCTACCTCGGCAGTCGGAAGTAGCTCAAGGAACGAATCGGCGGCTTCTGGAGTCCCTATCGTACCGAATGTCTGAGGCACATCCTGGGGAGATCGTAATCACCCTGAGGCGGGACGCTACCGAGTCTCTCACTGCTCTAATCAGTAAGAGAAGCAACAGCGCCCCGCCTTGGACGACACCTCCGGCAGCACCGGAGTGTCATCTGTCTCGGGTCGTTTGCAGTAGCCACATGGCCACAAGATGTGGCTAGCGAGCTCAAACGCGTCCCCTTCACCGCCTCCGTCCTCGCAGGAAGACCCAGCGGCTGCCCATCCCTCGCCACGGTGACAGGTTTCGTCCGATAAGTCCGACCCTGACTCGAGGTTCGGACTCCCACGCAGGGCAGTCTTCCAGCGTATGCTGGGCGGAGACCCGGTCGGACCCGCAATGGTAGCATTGTGCCGTGACCTCTCGTCGAAAGATTTTCATTAACCTATTATTTATTCATTTTGCAAAAATTTGTACCGGACTATGTGCTCAAATTTCCGTCTATGTAATGTACACCTCACACACAACCCCAAGATCCCTAAGTTTACAGCGTATTTACTATAGTGGTGAGCAAGCTGCTGATAAAAAAAAAACTTATATAATAACCATATACATACGACAGATAAATTATACCGTTTTTTTTTTCTGTGCGGAATCCCTTCGGATACCACTTACCGATGGCAACGTCGGACTCGAACCGACTAAAACCGCACGCCGTCTCAGGTACCAGTAGTCGAGGAACCAGGTGTACCCTAGAAAGGAAATCCCTGGTGCCCTCGGGCATCCTCGAGCCATCTACGGCGGGTAGACGACCCCTCCTGTGTGGGAACCCCCATGTTCCCTCTGTGCTCCACATAATTATCTGTTCAGAATGAAATGATCCCCGACCTCTGACTAAACGGTCAGGATCACTAAACCAACATAACTGTGTTGTGTGAGTTATCTTTAAATCCGAGTATCTCTTACAAAAGACACAATTCACGACCTCAGAATACTGTCACTTATTTCATTCAGTAGTTTATAGCCTGCAAACAATTTTATTGCGTTACTGTTTATGGCACGAAATTTAATGTTAAAAGAAGTACCATTGAGTTACATCGCCATAAAGGGTAGGTTTACGGGAGATGAACGTGTTCAAAATGGTTTAAAGCTATTAAACTCTGTAACTTATTGGACATAAAAAATAACACAAGGAGGCTGGTCAATCTTTGCAAAGTGGGTTCACCTGAGTTATCTACCTTTTAAATAAATTGTTCCATTTAACACCCTATACTCGTAATATTTTCAATTTCGTAGAACATGTACGTGTACTTAAATAAAATATGTTTTCTCTATTTACCTTTAATAGATAATGTATGATATACATTGTTTTATTTAGATTTTCATGGTTTAGTGGGAATCAAGCAGACGCTCTCAAACGAACAATACTTACTATGTCACTTCTGAGTCTGCATCGCACAATCAAAATTCACAAATCTATAGAAATAAAAAAAATTGAAGTGTCTGTTTCTAATGTCAAAATAATAGGTTATTTTCATGCTCACACGGTTATTTGCACTATACCTATGCCTAAAAACCAGTTTAAATATTTTTCGTCTGTCTGTCTGTTTGTTCCGGGTAATCTTTAAAACGGCTGGGCCGATTTTGATAATATTTTACTACCAGGTAGCTGTCTATATAAAGAGTAACTTAGGCCATAAAATTTTGCTCGGTCCGGGAATCGAACCCACTAAGGCAGCGCTTTTCAAATTCCACACGAACGAAGTCGCGGGCACCAGCTAGTTATTTATGAACTTGCAGATCTTTGATGGAAAGCGACTAACGCCGCCCATGAAAGCCTGCAACTGAGAAGTCACAAGCGCATTGCCGGCCCTTTTCTTTAAGGTTTGAAGGTCGTATCGGTCTGCAGACGATAACTTGTTCTACAGATTGGTTGTGCAAGGCAAAAAGAGCACAGTGGTGGAGCGCCAATTATCCAAGTGGTGGGGATGAAAATTTAGATAAAAGCTCTTTATTTGTACACCATTTCACAAGTAGTATGGCAAAAATGTCAGACATGTCATGTGTAAAGGGCGGCCTTATTACTCAGAGCAATCTCTTCCAGACAACCTTAGGATGGATCCAAATGTTTCGGAGAGACAGTACATACCACGGTACATATGTGTATAATAGACTTGCAACGAATAGTATATTCGGCAGTATACCGAATACCGAATATTCGGCGAGGCCCCTGACCGAATAGCCGAATATTAGGCAAAAGTATTCGGCTGGATTTTAGCGCCAAAAACTTGTACAGACGTGAATTAAATTATGTACCTGTTTTATGTACCAATGACTACTTAATAAATGATTATAAAAGAAATGAGAACCTTACCCTTCTAAATCATTTAATTAATTTTTCATTTTACCAATTATTTCTCAATGACAAAATATATTATTTATGTATTCGGTATTCGGCCGAATAATATGTAGATATTCGGTATTCGGCCGAATATAATAAAAGCAGCCCAATAGGCCGAATACCGAATAGTAACCGAATATTCGTTGCAAGTCTAGTGTATAATAGACTCAATACATGGCATTCTATACGTAATTACCAAGAGTCTATACAAACATAGTCCACTAAGTCAGAGCAAACATTATTTAACATAAATAACTGCATTAAAGCTTATTCATTTCTTACAAAACAGAGTCAAGGAGACAAATTACTGATGCTGCTTACACAAACAGGCAAATGCTGATTCATAGGTGCTATGACATCATGTTCATATACTTCCTATAAAATAATCAATAGTTTAACATCCAAATTGATTTATTTATTAACTATTAATTTGTCAAAGTGTGACGTAAGTTTCAAAACGGTTTGTTTTTTTTTTATTTGTATGCTAAGACATCTCTGATTAAGTGTCTTCAGAAAAAAGACAAGAAGAGCCTTTAATAGACACAGGCCTCTTCTTAGAAAGGAGGTTTTGGCCTACTATACCACGCTGGCCAGACGGATTGGTTTTCGGTTTGTGTTAAGTTTGCCTTCTTTTTGCAGTGCAGTTGTTCTGAGTAGTTTGTTTTTTTAGTTGGCTCTAACAACACCCACGGGATGAATAGGGGTGGTGACATTCCGTACTCTTAAACCGTCACCACAAGGACTTGCCCGCCAACACAATCCAAGGACAAGCCAGGGAATCGGTAATGAATTTTCATAAATGGGATTTTAAATGTATTGAATACCGAATTATCACCAAAAACTCAAAGCTTTTAGGTTTTACGTAACCCCTGCCAGTACTGATTTCACATTAACTATAAACATTTAAGATCAACGACCTACATTGACCGTGGCAGTTTTGACTTTGACATTGTTTCAACACACATTGTTTGAAATATGCTCTCTTATTTATATATGTATATTCCATACCTACTCTGTATATGAAAAGAAACAGCCTCATATTGCACATCTGGATATTGTCAGCTCTGATTATTTGGTATTAAACCTCATGTTACTTCTTTTATCAATTCAAGTTCAGTTCGAACAAAAAACTCTAGTAACTTTGAGTTCTTTGTTCATTTTTAGGGTATAATTTTTAAAGTAAAAGCGTCCTCTCTATTTTTTTATAATTATCAACTCACAAACATCATCATCAGCATCATCAGGCTATCGCAGTCCACTGCTGGACATAGGCCTCTCCCATTGCACGCCACTTAGATCGATGTTTTTATTTATAACTTATCAAATTATAATTCAAGTATTCGGAATACCAGAAGGTAGATCTGTTCCTAAATCTAACAGAGACATACATTTTAGGTCAAAATAGCTGGGGACACATATTATTATTCTCAATTATTATAAACATTCCTTTAAAAAAACTATACTGGCAATATGGTTGCATTAATTTGCTGACTTTGAACCTTGAAATGCAGTAAAATGTTAATTTTTTGCAAGTGCAAGAATTTAAATATAAATTTCGTAAATATAAATAATAATATTATCGTGCATTTTGTAGACCAATGACGAAAATTGGGGAATAGTAAAAGGCGACAAGGCTTTACTGGTCAGTAATTGACTAGCCTGTTGATCTAGTGGCTACTGACCTTGACTGTTAGCCAGAAGTCGTGGGTTCCACCAAGGACAAATAATTGTGTCATGAGCACGTTGATTTGTTCTGTGCCTTAGTGTTATTTATCATTGATAAGTATGTATTTGGAAATATATAAGTATGTTTATCAGCAGTTTGGTTACCACGGTATAGGCTCTGCCCATATTGGGATCAGACGACCGTATGTGAGATATGTGAGGTAAGGTTAAATAAATTGATCTTCCTGAAAAAAAAAACGGTATATCTATAGGCGATGTTTACCGTCTACTGTCAGGAAAAACGTATGCTTGTTTGCAATCTTATTGGCTCATATATTATTTACCTTTCAACACAACTCACAACTATTACACTTAAACAAATAAGAACCTTGAAAACCAAAAGAGGAGCATTGTAACATACCACTGCTACTCGCAATATAGATCGAGGTTTTTATAGCATATGGGTTGAAGCGAGCAGACAGGACACTTGCAGGTAAGTCACTGCACCGCCCATGGACACCTGCTCAAGAGTCACAGGTGCGTCTGCGCCCTTTGAATGATGCCACCCCCCAGAATCAGGTGGAGGAGGGTTTGGGTTCAGGTAACCTCATTCGCTCGGTGAAAAGCAGAGAAAGAATTTCTTTAACTTGTATATCAAATTATTTTTAAGTTATTTTAGTTTATAAAAATAATTTATTAAATAGATTTTTTAATTTCCCGTTCTATCTTAGTTAGATTAATACAAGTTTCGTTTATGTTATGATACTGTACTTCATGTATTAAAAGACAGAATTAACGACATAATTAAATCCTTTAAAAAAAGTTGAACCTCAAAGAGTGAAACAGAGCAATAAAATCTAGCAGAAATCGCGGTTGCTTTGCTGTCATTTTTTGAAGAGTGCCGTTGTCTGTCTCCGAAACTCATCATCAGGTCTCTAAATGGGACCATTTCGGAATAAAGCCCTTTCGAACAAAAAAGGATTTTTTAAAATCCGTCTATATAAGACGGAGTTATGCCCGAACATACATTAAAAAAAACATCCGAATTGATAACTTCCTCCTTTTTGGAGTCGGTTAAAAAGGAATTACTACGATAAAAAGACAACAACCCCAAAATGTGTGCATATTAAAAGAACTGGACACATGAAACTTCTTTGTTTTTAAAAAGATTGCTCGAAATAGCAACAAAAGAATTATTACATGTAATTTTATATCATGACATTCATGCCCCAGAAATGGAACTTCAAACAAAACTGAGCGTATGACAGGGACGTGAATGGAATCAGCACACGAAATTCACCAGGTCACTGGCACACATGCTAAGCACGTACACACACAAAAACACGGCGGTCGTATTATGAATACGACCGACAACCACCAAGAAAGCAATCATCACCTTCCTCTATCCTTAACTACGTTGGGTCAAAGGTCCGATTAACTCTGAGGGGGGGGGTCGTCTACTCGTCTGTAGATGACCCGAGGTATGTCGGGGCACCAGGGATTTCCTTTCTAGGGTATACCTGGTTCCCCGGCTATTAGTACCCGAGACGGCGTGCGGTTTTATTCTGTTCGAGTCCGACATGCCCCCGACAGTTGGTATCCGAGGGGATTTCCGCACGGAAAAAAAAAAGGGTAAACTTGAAAATAACACGTCAACTTTGAACACTTAAAGCACAAGTAAACTTTTTAATATTTTTTAGTTTTCTGATAATGGGGTGGGAGTGGCAATGCATTGTGTTTCCAGAGGCCGCGGTAATGACTTACCATCAGGTGATACGTCCCCTATGCCTTAAGAAAAAAACCATTTTATTCGCAAAATACTATACTATACCAAATCCCTAAACACTAAAGTAAATGTCAACCGAGTTGTAAAGTCCTTTTAAATTGCACCAGGAAAGATCCAAGTTAGAAAGGAAATAGCACACGTAATTTAAGGATGCTCCCTTTTTACGTATACCTGTGTGCGTGCCTCTGTATAGGCATGTAACATTTAAAAGCCAAAGTATTGAATAATAGCTTTCCTTTAGCAGGAAATTAATGTGTCGTCTTTATATATACACGTGTGTGTAGTTTCCGCAATATACGGCGCTTGTGTCCTTGTAGTCGCTAATGTGGGGAAGACTTGTACGTGTACTCGAAGATCAGGGTTTACAATAACATATAGAGTTATTCAACAAAATAAAAAGATCATTCGTAACTAGCTATTGCTCACGACTTCGTTATTATTTATTATTTCGTGTTTCAAACTTTTATAAAACCCTTACTCCTTATTTTACCTCCTTAAGGGTGAAATTTCCAAAAAATCCTCTATTAGTGGGTGCTTACAACATAAAAAGCATCAGTTTCCAAAATTTCAAACTTGTAGCCCAGCGGTTTAGGCTCTGCGTTGATGGGTCAGTCAGTGAGGAAATAGTGACTGAAATCTTCATTCAGCTTTGAGAGAGATAGCCGCCGAACTTTCTGTATCTCACGCGTCGATCCGTACCATTTTAACTAATCATTTGGGTATAAAACATGTTACCGCTCGGCTAGTCCCAAAAGACCTGAATTTTCTCCAAAAACTCAATCGCATGAGAGTCGCTGAGGACATGCTAGAACGAGTCAAATCCGACCCAACATTCATGACACACATCACACATCAACAGCCTCTAATAGTCCACTGCTGGACATGGGCCTCTCCTTAGAAAGGAGGTTTTGGCCTACTACAAGATTCATGAAACGCAGGGAATCCGAAGGGATTCGCACGAGCTCCTCGATCAACAGAATCCTTATGCTGCTATTGAACTGAGCCATCATACCTTTGAACAGCCAAGTAAACAACTGCGCAGTGGTTTATTGTATAGTTTATTCACTCGCTAAAAAATAATTGCTGCACACCGGTTTTCATTGAAGCCGTGGTATCACTCCGGTCGAGCCGGGCCCAAACATGGGTCTCCCACGATACTATACTACGTTCCGGAAGAATCTAACACACTAATATGACTATCTCGACCTCCTGTAGATGTAACAAACTCACGGGAAGTCTTGATCGCAAAGACAAACTGTAATCAAAAAGGGGGGAAGTCTATTCTCGTTCTAACCATACGTAGAATTTATAGCTACGTTAATTTAACACGTTTGGGTGTCACAACCGCGGCTCTATTTTTGTTGAAACGCTGCATCTCGAGTTCTTCGAGAAGCATGCCTGTGAAAGCCATCAAATACATAAAACTGTGTTTATTAATACTCGTGTCCCCGTTTATATAAGACTTCAGTGATTCATCGATGATAGTGTGTGACTAGACACGTAAAGGGAGCTGTGTAACGATTGTTTTTTTACAAATATGAAGCTATGAATTCTCTATACACAACTAGCTTCGTAAACGGTGCATTCGGCACGGCTACTGTTACGTCACTATTGTTTATCGACGATATAGCTTTTTAAGCTAACTTTTTACCGGCAATTCAAATTGCTCCTGCTGTTTGCGAAGATAGGCTTTTATTTATCCTTTATGGATGATCATTATATATGTATATATTAGGCGTCTCGTAATTTCTTTCTATCACCAAAAGTCCTCTAGGCGTTGAGATACCGGATAAATTTGTACATTTATTCCATTTCAACTATTAAACCTATTCATAAAATTAAAATATATGAATACCACATCCAGTTTTACTTAAGATTAACAGTAATTTTCTAGATTTCTAACAATTTTATTCATCTGAAACGGCTAGCAAGCGAAATATACATGAGAATTAAATTGTTTTCTTTAAATAATTTATCTTCATGGCACTAGGTTAGTAATACACATCTTCTACAATAACATACCAACAAAAGTTCTCACGATCAACCAATTCAATGTTTTCAAAGACACATCACATACAAAAATTTCCTCGCGAGTCACTGCAAAGCAAACTTAATGAAATCAAACATAACATAAGACATTAGTGCAATATTAACCTCGTCCTCTTGCAGGCCGCACGCGACCTCCATTGGTTAAGATATCCACATATGTATGTGTGATTGTATGCTTTGCTATATATAGGTATAGCTCGCAAAACGGCTGTCGCTTGTTTGTATGAGGATTTGTTTCTTTGATATTGCTAATGCGTGCGGATGCTTGTGTGGGTCCCGTATGGAAATTTCAAAGTGCAGCCAAATCTTTACTCATATTGCAAGTATTTATTACAAACTAGCGGTTATCAACTGCTGAGCTAAATGCTGATTATGCCAATTAATTATCCAATCCTGTCGTAGTCCAGAGTATAATCTATCTTTGTACCAAATTCAATTCTATTCTATTTAGCAGTTATGAGGATGACTGATACATCCAGTCAACAAGTACTCAGCAACACAGTGCAACATCTACCGAACACAAGTGTTCTTCTCGCGTTAAGTTAGCATGGGACTGTCCACCTTAAAATCATATGTATTTTTATCACTATACCACTAAAAACATAGCATAAATTTAGGCGTTTCTGTTCTAGACTATTCTTTTACTTACAAAACGTCGCTCTGGTTCTCTCTTAATCCTAAATTGCTCAAAATAACTAAGTCCTTTGTAAACCTGATAGCGCGATTGTAGTGTTAACAACTGCAACAAGGTAATAAATACAAGCAATGCTAAATTACCCTTAGTTGCGTATTCTTTAGAGTAACGGTATTTTGTCAGGTAGAAAGCAGGTAACCGCACAAATCGCGGGTACATAACAATGACAGTCTGTGTACTGAAGTTAAATACCTTGATTTTAACTTGAATATAGACAAATCATAGTTTAGGCCTTTAGGAACATAAAAAAATAAACACTAAGTAATACCAAACAGAATTAAAAAATAAAACTTAAAATCAAGTGCTATGTAACTCATCAAGACTAAATTCAATTGTGGAACTCTTCAGTTTCTACACTGAAGAGTTATACTATCACTCGTGACTTCAAGATACCAAATCATAGTTTTTATAGTGTAAGTTATTTCTTCCGCCCATGGACACCTTTAGGTGTGGTGACGGTTTAAGAATACGGAGTGTCACCACCCCTATTCATACCGTGGGTGTCGTAAGAGCCGATTAACGGAGCAAAATCTGCAGGACAACAGCATTGCGAAGAGAAGGAAAACTTGACACAAACCCTTTACCAACCCGTCTGGCCAGCGTGGTATAGTAGGCCAAAACTTCCTTTCTAAGGTGAGGCCTATGTCCAGCATTGGACTATGAAAGGCTGTTGATGATGATGGTCACCTGCAAGTCAGGACTCAAAAATGTCCTTTGAGTGCCTAAGGGAGTAGAGGGTTTTGAACCTATTCTGTGAGGCTGTGGTATCCCTCCAGCCGAGCAAGCCCATATGTGCCGCAGAATGGCTCTCATTGTCATACTATTACTACTACGATGATACCATTTTAATAATGAGTTGTACGGTACAAATATATATTAGTACTTTGTACTTAAGTATAGAGGTTTAAAGTATTACCATAGATAATGTTTATGATATATTTATATCAAAATTTATTGAATACTCGCCGACCAGCCGTTATCTGTCAAAAGATATTTATTAATAAACTATATACTTCAACATTATATAAAGATTATCGTGTAAAATACTTATTACAGGAAAAAACTCAAAAATTTCTTTCTAAAATATAAAAATCTCGGGTCGCGGTGTTTCTTACCATACTCCTCCGAAACACGGCGGGAACGTTTTTTTTTTTTGATTTGGGACTAATCCCACCCACAGCCACCACTGTAACTCCTGTACACCAGGATCCACAGCAGTGACCCACGAACACACCGAGTTATGACACTCGGGAAGTCCCAGGAAGAAATTAAACTGTCTTGGAACCCGAAACAATGCAATCGAGTTATTTACAACTCACACACACACACACATGTAAAGCTGACTAGGTCTTTGCCATGTGCACATCCTCTTTCTGCTCTTTCCCAATTCCACTTGGGTTTTCAGAGTCTTTCAGCAGGTTTTATCCGTGTAGTGACGGATTAAGAATACAGAGTATCACCCCTATTCATCCCGTGGGCGTCGTAAGAGCCGACTAGGTGAGCAAACAACGCAGGACAACAGCACTGCAATAGAAGGAAAACCCAAGAAACCCCTATACCAAGCCCTCGGGCTAGCGTGGTATAGTAGGCCAAAACCTGCTTTCTTAGGCTAAGGCCTATGCCCAGCAATGTGGACTATTAAAAGCTGTTAATGATGATATCAGCCGGTTTCTTCTATCTAACGCCGACTGTTCATAGGAATGAATAGGGATACAATTAATAGGTAGGTTGGAGTGAAGAAAAATGGCTACAAAGAACGGAACGTAAGATTAAAATCGAATCCAAAGGATTATAACCTTTTTCGCGACGTTATAAACAAGCTCAGATGACAATCGCGATACCATTTAATATTATCATGCTACGATCGAGCTAATAATCCCTTCAAAGATTTGAAAAACATCTTATGATTTTCTTGAATTATAGTTGTGTTAACTATAAAATAAAAATCTACATTAACGTCGGTCCATCCGTTTAGTAGCCATGCCATATAGGTACAGGCGTTAAACTAAGACCTTTCCTATTTGAGTCGAGTTTTAATAACTGATGTTGTAAAGAGTAAAGATATTTATAGAGATTTTCTTGAATACTTGCAGACAAACTGCAAGTATTCGATCTATGTATATACTGAAGATATGGTTGCATTGCTAACATTTTATTTTATGACCCGTCCGGTCAGCGACCCCGTTAATATCTCAGACGATTATTGTTGATTACAAGACGTGAGCGGAGCGTACCGAAGATCGTTCATACAACGTTGTATGTGTCTCTGTCTAAATGTCACTCATACTTGTGATAGGTTTCTGTATCTAGGAAATTCCAACTCTATATTTACAGGATTTAAGTTCAATATTATTTATAACTTTGACGGTGTGTGGTCCCGTCACCTGTTAGGTGTTTTTCTGTACTTACTTGTTAAGTAACGGGTTAAATTTAGTACCACTAAGAAGGTAAAATATTTTGTAATTAAACGAGATGATGGATGTTGGTGTACCTATAGTGTATATAGTGTACATACCCCGAAAGAGAAACGAGAGAGAAGAACGAGAAAGAGAAGAAGAGAGAGAAACGTCACCTGATGTTAAGTAACTACCGTTGCCTGGACACCTGCAGCTCATGAGTCATAAGAGTCACAACTGCCTCGGTAGTGCAGTGGTAGCGTATGCGACTGCTGTTCTGAGGTCTCAGGTTCGATTTCCGAGTCGGACCAACTGTTTGTATGATCTGCAAATATTTGTTTCGGTGTTTTCTATGTGTAATATGTATATTTTAACAAAAAAAAGTATGTAAGTATTCTATCAGTCAATCTAGTTTTCATAGCACAAGCTCTGCTTAGTCTGAAACTAGATGGCTTAGTGTGGCAGAGGTTCAAAATGTTATATTATAAATATTACAAGTGCGTTGCCCTTTAAGCCCTCCCCTCAGAATCAGGAGAAGGAAGGGTTTGGGCTCCGGTAACATCAGTCACTCGGTGAAACGTAAAGAAAGAATTGCTCAACACCGGTTTTCTGTGATCTGTCAGTGCTGTCACTCCGGTCGGGTCTCCCACGTCAAGGTTCCTCTAATGATCTAGTAGTCTAAATTGCAGAATTGTAGTTGTTCGATCCGCACATAGGACAAAACTTTTGTGATCCACAAATCGTTAATCCATGTCCGGGTGTACTTTGTATATGTTTCATGAATGTTTGTAAAGTCGCCCCCGACACAGTATATTCCTAATGCGAGAGTTGTCTTTTGAAGAAAAAAAACGTTCTCGGGACGCCCGACAGAAGTGATAACCTAAAGTAATTTAAGTTGAACTATTTAATATTGAAATTGTTTAACTTGAGAAAAGCTTAGGTTATTACTTAATTTTTTTGTAAAGCGTCTGTCCGAAATACAGCTAGCGCTGTGGGTTAGAGTGAGAGAGGAGGAGCCTGCCTACCGCTGCCGTATGCATGAGAGAGTGGAAAGCCAAACAGACTGGCGCCGTAACGCGTTACGTAACGAAGCGGTTTACCCTCCCATAAGAAGTTATCACTTCAAAAAGTGTATTGTAAATTAAAATCATAACTCAAAATCTATTTTTATTAGTCTTATGCATATTTTCCTAAAGTAGGTTATTATTACGTGACTATTGTCCGTTAATTTCTCTGTACTAGTGGATTAAATGTTTGGGTATGTAAATATCAGCAAAAGAAATTAGCTCGGTTAGGTATCGATAGCAGGAAAGAAAACCACACGTTTATTTAAAAAAGAAAGCAGAAACAGTTTTAAAACAGTTTAAAAATAACAAAGCCTGCCTTCCCTAGCTTATAAGGAACGTTCAAATACCCAATAAACTACTTTTTGTTATTAATCAATTTAGTATGAATTAAACCATAAATGTACTACTTAGTGCTTAAATTACGCCCATATGTTATTTCCATTGTTCCTAATATTCCTTCCTTGTTGTGGAGAACCGCTGTGTTTTTAATGATTAACGGTTGCTAATAAAAAAGTTTTTAGCACACAATAATGATCACCTGTAAACTAATCTTTCCGTAAATAATTCGCATTTGCCTTCTACAAAAGAACTGTGAGAACTGTAAGTAATGTTAGGATGACATCGGCATTGTTTACATAACCGGCTAGATCGAATTTAACCCAGACAATATGTAACATGCTGTCCGTGTGGTGACGGAATAAGAATACGTAATGTCACCACCCCTATTCATCCCGTGGGTGTCGTAAGAGTCGACTAAGGGAACAAACTGCACAGGACAACAGCACTGCAAAGAGAAGGAAAACTTGAAACAAATCCTATACCAACCCGTCTGGCCAGCGTGGTATAGTAGGCCACAACCTCCTTGCTAAGGAGAGGCCTATGTCCAGCAGTGGACTGTTATAGGCTGTTGATGTGATGTGTGATGATGATATGCAACACCCGTCTGGCCAGCGTGGTGTAGTAGGCCAAAGCTTTCTTTCTAATGAGAGGTTATGTCCAGCAGTGGACTTTTAGAGGCTATTGATGATGATGACCCGCCTGACGAGTCTTTCCGACCTTTAAAAGCCTTTACACTCTTTCCATTTCCCTTATATCACACAAGTGAATAATATATTTTAACCTGGACTCCCTTATAACCTATTTAAGATTATTTCTTTGGTTTTAAACGCCATTTATACACGCAATGATTCGTTTCATAGTGACAGTGACATATCACTTTCTATCACGTAGAGCGCGTAACATCACGCACCGCTCCTTCAAGTATTCTACTGATATTTCACGCTCTCCGATCACTACATGTAAAATCCACTATTTCTTTTTCTTTTTTCTTTTAAAAAGACAACTCCCGCATTAGGAATATATCCTGTGTCGCGGGGGACTTTACAAACATACGTGAAACGGACACAAAGAACACCCAAACTCAGAACAACAATTTGTGGATCACACAAAGTGTCGTCCCATGTGGGGTTTGAACCCACAACACTCGGCGTGGTAGGAAGCGGCGTGGCGACCGCCCAAACCACTACGCCATCCGTGCAGTCATGCAGTCACTATAACAATAGAACAAACCGAAGTATAGCAAGAAGTGTCGGAAAAAGTCTTGTTACACATTTTTAAGTCTCGCCCTATCCTCTCAGAACGTGTAACGCGCGATAAGGAACTTCGTTCCAATGTAATAATATTTTTGGACAACTAACACAACGCCATCTAGTTTCAAACTAAGCAGAGCTTGTACAATAACAACTAACATAATACATAATATAAAGAATGACTTAATAAATTTGGTATACCATAACCGATGTAATAAGGTAAATCGTACAATTTTCCTTCTTACAACGAAGTTAACAAGTTTTGGAACCTATTGACGAATTTAGGTGAGTATGTGTCGATACAGTATTATGTGTAAACAACTAATTATTGTTTCGAAAATGAATTAAATATATCTAATGCCTCGCATGGTATCACCTTAAAGCGCAGGCTTTTAAATAAAATCAGAAGTGGGTCTGATAAGGCAGTTAAATGTTGTAGAAGTATTCCTTTTCATGGCATCTACAGCCTGCCTACAGCTAGTCGTTCCTTGATCAACTAATGTTTATGATCAGTAGTCCTAATTTTATTGTAATCTTATCATAATTGAAAGCCTTTTCACTCTCGCTCTTTGTAAAATCTTTCTTAATATTATTTGAAAAAGGTGTTACAGAGAGCAGGATTCTCCTGTTTAGGTGAATTGTTAACTTAGATGACTGAGACAGAGCTCAAAAAGCGCAAGTCGCTGCGAAATTGGCGCACAGTCTGAGCTTACCTAAACGAAAAAAAAAAGTAAATATTACGCATCGAACTTTCATGTAAGCGGTAAAAGATGTAAATTGACAATAATAATATTTAAAAGCTTGATATCAGAGAGGGCGTCTGATTCTCTGATCCTAAATTATGCAGAGACTTTTTTTATGGTATAGGGAGTTAACCAGCAGACGGATCTCCCGATGGCAAGTGATATGGCTCGCTCATAGATACCAGCCACTAGTACCGTCCTGTTTTTCTTCCTTCTCTTTGGAGTGCTGTTGTGCTGCATAGTTTACTCTCTTAGTCGGCTCTTACGACACCCACGGGATTAATAGAGGTGGTGACACTCCGTATTCTTAATCCGTCACCCCGCGGATATTTACAGTTGCCCATGGACGACTGCAACTCAAGAGCACCTTTGCATTCCCTACCCCCAGAATTAGGAGGAAAGGGAGCCTTTAAACTCCAGTAACCTCTCTCACTCTGTTAATAACTAACAAAATAACTATCTATTAGCAAACTATTCATTTCTAAAAGGTTACTTTCGACACGTGTCTCGCCGTCGCGACGGGTCGCAATGACCTTTCACAGGGAATCAGAGCATAAGACTCTTTGTGTACAAAAAATGTTTATATGCCTAGTTATGGCTACGTACGTAAATGCCTTATAAAACTTTTACTAGCCGAGGGACTCTTAGCACATCGGTTTTGTTAAAGTTTTCACCGACACCAAACTGGAACACAGTGCTTTAACATACCTACACCACCTATAAATAAATTTTTTCATTACAAGAAGGGAATCGTTTTCAGATCCCTTTTCACTGAGGAGAGGAGAAACCCTACACTCTATAGGCCTTTAACATTTTACACTAGTTATGGACAAGTTACGCTTACCTTAGGGACCAAATGTGGCGCGTAATAATTTTTATTCAATTTTGCTAATATGCTGCTGTGTTGCTGATATTTATTCCATCTACGTTACTGAGTAAAACAATTCTAAAACATCAGTGTTTAGATATCCATATCTATAAAAGAAGAAACTGACACATTGATTGACTGTCTGGTCGATCAAAGCACAGCTGAAACCACTGTGTTTAGAAGCATGAAATTTTGCACAAATATACCTTAGGTGACACGCGAGTGCACTAAGAAAGGATTTAAAAAAGCTGCAAAATGAGGGATGCAATTTACATGAAACTTCGTAATTTTTGGTGGTAGCTTTTTCGAACTCACTATATTTATTAAACGTAACAAGAAACGTGGTTAATAATTTTCAAAACTACCCTTAAAAAGGAGTGCAAGTTTGTATGGGGATTATACATATATCTATAATCTTGATTCATGGTATTCTCTACCATGTCTGATGGCGACCACCACGCTGATGAGTTAGATTGAGACCAAAAGCTTATAAAAATATGGACGTGAGTGTATTGTTTAATTTTTTTCATTCATCTATCTCATAACATCGCCAGCCTATCTGTATAGCGACTGCACAGATGGTAGTGGTTTAAGCGGTCACCTCGCCGCTTCCCACTGCGCTGAGTGTTTTGGGTTCGATCCCCACACGAGACAACACTTTGTGTGATCCACAAATTGTTATTCTGAGTCTGGGTGTTCTTTGTGTCCGTTACATGTGTGTGTAAAACCCCCGCGAGTTGTTTTTATTTTTTAAAGAAACAAAAAAGAAACCCTATAAAACGACATATGTTGCTTAGTGTCCTGGTTACATAAAAAAAAACGAACAGTAAATATAAACAATGGACCCCACTTGAAAAAAAAATCATTAAGTCAATGGCAAAAACCCTAGAGCCTCTAAAAGAAAACCTCCTTTAGCCATAAAAAAATATATTTGTATTCATTCCGTAACCCAATGAACCCTGAAAGAGGATTATCATTATGGCGTTTATATGTAAAATCAACATTTAATATTAAATCTCGGTTACAGCTCAATGACCAGCGATTACGAATCCATGACAGGAAATAAATGATGAGAAGAATCTATCCGTTACGGTAATTAGTAATGGTGTCACGAGCCATGTCATGGTAGATTACCGTAAATGACTTCATTCATAGGCTATTAGTAATATAAACACCAATCATAAAGTAATATAATAAATCTATATATATAAGAGATTTCCACGTATATAGTCACTCATCACGATATCCCTGGAACCATTAGAGCTAAAGACTTGAAATTTGGTAGGAATATTCTTTTCACCGAGTAGAGGTCAGCTAAGATTTTACGAAATTCCGCCCCCAGAGGGCTGTGCGGGGGCGCTGAAAAAAAAAATTTTTTTTTGGCAAAACAACGCTTGCAGGGTCAGCTAGTTCTATATAAGTATAGGGATGTATTAAAAATAATAATCGTAGTATCCATATTAATATCACCATTTAAATACAAAATACCTAAGGCGTCCGTTTGGTGACGGGTTAAGAATACGGAGTGTCACCACCCCATTCGTTCCGTGGGTGTCGTAAGAGGCAACAAAGAGGCAGGGAGCAAACTACGCAGGACAATAGCACTGCAAAGAGAAGGAAAACTTTACACAAATCCTATACCAACCCGTGTGGCCAGCGTCGTATAGCAGGCCAAAACCTCCTTTCTAAGGCCTATGTCCAGCAGTGAACTATTAAAGGCTGTTGATGTGATGTGATGTGAAAGCGTTCCATTACCGGAGATCATGTTTGTCTATTCAGTAAACTCTGGCGTAGAAGCGCTTTTTTGTAAGCATTATTTTTTACCCGTGGAAATCCACTCGGACCGTCTCCCCATCGGGCTTTGTGGTGGGGAGCTAAAACCCAACGGTGTGAAACTTCCAGCGCCTGCCTGCAATAGTGCGGGCCTGCCTTAGAGCAAAACTCTCTATTTAGGCGACATCCAGGCACACACGGACATCGCCTCCTAGTCCCAGGCCATTATGGTGGAAGGAAGGGAAAAACCCGTCCCACCCACCCCCGGCCACTCCGCATTTTAGGAATTATATGTAAAAATCGGGGTCTAAGGGGTGTTAAGCGCAACATAAGTGTACCATCAAGAGGAACACTCTAGCCTCTGACACTCAACTCCACTCTCACCTTCCCGTGGTAGGCCCCGTTACGTTGAGCAACCCTGGCGAAGATTGGGTACCAACCCCAATGGGAAACAGGGTCAACAAACTAACGAGAGAAAGGAGGGATCAATAAGGCAATTATTTTTGGTTTATTGGTTTAGTGACCCACAGGAGAGGCGGAATCACTTAGGGTTGGTAGCGGATGAGCCACACATATGGCCAACGGTAGCGCCCAGAATCCTAGTCAGATGGATTACTCTTCACTCACTAAGACGTCCTAGGCAAGCGAGTGAGTTAACTGCCTAAACCCTTTAATCCTAATGATGATACGAAATAAGCCAAGGCCCCGAGTTCCCAGGGGACAGGCAGAACCCAGCAAGGACAGCAGCGTGGGTACCGGCCTGGCCAGGGGTGCGAAGAATCTCTGGGAGTCAAATAGCTGTCAGTGCAAACAAAGAACGAGTCCTAAACAGACATCATTATATGTAGGAGCATATAATGCCAATACGTTGGCACATGAAGATAGAATGGCGATTTTACACCATGAGTTGAAAGGAATCAAGTGGGATGTTATCGGACTATCGGAGGTGAGAAAACCCGGTGAAGAATGCATTAAATTGAAATCAGGACACACCCTACTGTATAGAGGGAGAGATGACGGCAAGCATGAGCATGGAGTGGGAATCTTGATTAACAAAAACCTAGAACACCAAATAATCTCAACTGGATCTACATCAGAGAGAGTAGTACAAACTGTCATAAGCATTTCAAAGAAAATTACTCTAAATATAGTCCAAGCATATGCACCAACATCTGCAGCAACAGATGACCAAATTGATCAGTTCTATGAAGATGTACAGAAAGCATGCGATGCTGAAAAGACAACGTATACCTTCGTAATAGGCGATTTTAACGCCAAGATTGGTAAACAACAAGAACCATCTGAAACATTTATGGGTAAATTTGGTTATGGGGATAGGAACGGAAGAGGAAATAAGCTTATCAACTTTATACAGCAAAATAATTTGTACCACATGAGCTCATTCTACCAGAAAAGAGTGCAAAGGAAATGGACATGGTTGTCACCTGGAGGACTGTACAGAAATGAAATTGATTACATATTTTGCTCTCACAAACATATAGTGAAGGACGTCAGTGTTTTAAATAATTTCTATACAGGGAGCGACCACCGCCTCATCAGGGCTAAAATATCTATTAATGCGAAAATGCAGAGATACATGTCCTTGAATAAGAAAAATACCAGAAAAGTAGACCCACTCAAATTGCAAATAAACTCTGAAATATACCGATCAAATCTAAAAGATAAGCTGTCTGAATTAAAACCTGAGACCCTTGATATAGACACCCTTAATCAAAAGCTTAACCAAGGCATGATGGAGGCCGCGCTAAAAGTAGCGAATAAGAATAGCACTCGTCAAGGAAAACTATCAGCGGAGACTAAAGGATTACTGCAGAAGAGACGCGACATGATAAAGGAGGGATTAAAGGGATCAGATGAATTCAAACAGCTTTGCGGGGAAACAAGACAGAAAGTAGAAGAAGATATAGAAAAATTCAAAGAAAAGACAGTGGAGGAGGTTATCAGACGATATAAAGGACCGAAAGTATTTTGTAGAGAACTTCAACCGGGTGCCCTACAAATTACGAAATTAAAAGATAAGGAAGGAAACTTGATCGCAGACAGGAAAAAGTTATTAAAGGTTATAGAAGACTACTACACAACACTTTACACCTCATACTCAAATGCACCACCGAACACGAATAAATCTAAAATCACTAATGTCGGGTCAGAAGATATCCCTGACATAACTAAGGCTGAAATAAAACTGGCCCTGTCTGCGATGAAGAATGGTAAAGCAGGAGGAGACGACGAAATCTTGCCTGAACAACTCAAAGAAGGGGATAACACTCTCATAGAATCACTAGCCATACTTTTTAACAAATGCCTTCATCTGGGTAAAATTCCGGAACAATGGAACAGCGCAATGGTCATAATTTTATTTAAAAAAGGATGTAAAGCCGACCTGAACAACTATAGACCAATAAGTTTACTATCACAAACATATAAATTGCTCTCGAAAATACTTACTACAAGAATCACCAGCAAACTTGACTTCTACCAGCCGGAAGAGCAAGCCGGTTTTAGGCGCGGGTACAGTACAGTAGACCATATCCTAACCATGCGAATGCTCATTGAAAAAGCCACGGAATACCAAATGCCCTTATGGTTTGCGTTCGTTGACTACAAAAAAGCGTTCGATACCGTAGAGGCTTGGGCGGTACAAGGATCGTTAAGAAGCGCAAGAGTAGACAACAGATACAACCATCTAATAGCTGAGATCTACAAAAACGCAACTATGAAGGTATCAATTCCGCAATCTACTAGGCCCATAAAGATCAGAAGGGGCGTAAGACAAGGCGATTCCCTGTCTCCGAAACTCTTCACCCTGGTTATCGAGGACCTATTTAAAAAACTAAACTGGCAGGATAAGGGCATCTCTGTAATGGGTACACGTCTAACAAACTTAAGATATGCAGATGACATCGTCCTATTTGCTGACACGCCACAAGATCTCCAGTGCATGATACAAGAACTACACGTGGTATCCTCTGAAGTAGGTCTAGAGATGAATCTCGATAAGACCAAAGTGATGACCACAGAATCGGAGGATACGGCGGAAATATTAGTGGATGGGACAGTAATTGAACGAGTTTGCAAGTACGTGTATCTAGGACAGGAAATTAAAATGGGAAAAGAGAACCAGGAGAATGAGATTAACCGAAGGATCAGACTGGGGTGGGCAGCCTACTCCAAACTCAATTTTGTATTCAAAATGAACCTGTCAGCACAACAAAAGGCTCAGATCTTTGACCAATGCATACTACCAGTCCTTACATACGGCGCTGAAACTTGGGTTACGACTAAAGCCATTCTGTATAAACTACAAGTAGCGCAAAGGGCAATGGAAAGAAAAATGGTGGGTGTGACATTGAGGGACAGAAAGACCAATACGTGGCTTCGTAAACAGAGCAAAGTATCAGACGTTGTAGAAAGGGTAGCAAAGTTGAAGTGGGAGTGGGCTGGTCATGTAGCGAGAAAGCAAAACTCTTGGTGTAAAAGAGTGTTGGAATGGAGACCATGGGACCAGAAAAGACCTCGAGGGCGACCACAGATGAGATGGAAGGATGACATCAAAAAAGTGGCGGGCAGCAACTGGATCCTAATTGCCCAAGACAGAGGAAAGTGGAGAGGATTAAAGGAGGCCTACACCAAATATTTGGTCGATTAAGGCTAAAGAAGAAGAAGAAGAATGTAAAAATCGATAGTATATTAAATGCTTAATAAGAAAGACACGCTTATACGTGTAGTGACGGATTAGGAATAAGGAATGTCACCGCCCCTATTCATCCCGTGGGTGTCATAAGAACCGACTAAGGGAGCAAACTACGCAGATCAACAGCACTGCAAAGAGAAGGGAAACTTTACACAAACTGTATACCAACCCGTCTGGCCAGCGTGGTATAGTAGGCCAAAACCTCCTTTCTACGGAGAGGTCTATGTCCAGCAGTGGACTGTTATAGGCTGTTATACGAATAGATTAGTGAATATATTCAATAACTTGATCAAGTAAGACACTCATACCTGTGACTCAAACAGGCCGCTGTTCGAAAGTCTAAATCCTCTAATTGAATTAGCTTATGTAAGTCTCAACTTAGCCCAAAACACCTTACTCAAGAGTTATATAGAGACAATATACTATGACATCATGGACAAAGCCACGTGTATTAGCAGATAATAGCTATGTTGGTGTGTAACAAACGTGACTAAAATGCGTTTTATAGAAATACTTGTAGACTTAACGGCAATCGTGAAGAGCTCATCAAATAAATATCTATTACTTATGTAATGACAGCCAGGTACAGTCGAGCAATGTCACGGAGATTGAGATTAATGTTCTATACATTTAAAATGGCTTGCCCTGACTGATTCATCAACGAAGAGCCTAAATCGCCCTAGGCTACAAACTTAAAATTATGCCAGCCGATGCTTTTTATGTTGTGAGCATCATCTACGAAAGGATTTTTGGAAATTTCACCCCTAAGGGGGTAACCCTATATATATAAGGGGGGTATAAGGGATAAACAGTTGCATCGAAGTTCGTCATTTTCAATGTTAGAAACACGAAACAATGAAAAATCTGCCGACAATAGGTAATGAGTCATATCTTCACGATATCATCTGTCACACACACACACACAGAAACTGGTAAAAGCCAACTATCCGACCCCCTTTTTTCAATTTTGAAATAGTGAGAAAATGAAATCACGTGTGTGGTGAATGATCTGATTACACAACTGTAATTTGATTCTAATACTGTCATGTCTTTGTCTGAAAAAGGCGGGCTTCCTGCCACTGTATATTGTACTGTACAGAATCAGTAGTTTCAGTATAAGACTCAAGAAAATTTTTTAACTCATTGACTCAAGAAAATTTACCCTAAGTACAGTATTAGTATTCTGTATTCAAAAGAACATAGTGAAGAAAGAACTTGAATAATTTGACAAATATTCAAATCGCTTTACTTACAAAACTATTATTTTGATTTTCGCGCCAACTAAAGACACGATAAGGAAGACAGCTGATTGGTTAATAATCTATCAAAAGTGTACGATGACAGATTTTCTGATTGTTGTTTTTGCAATCACGTGACTCACGGATAGATATCCTATTTTCTCAAAGAAAAATGAAATAAATTGGTAATATCTTTTCTTCATTTATATTATTATATGCTTTCTATCAATAAATATATATAATAAAATAGTTATTTCCAATTTTTTAACATATTTTCAACTTGCGCATACATAAATAAACATAACAATTTACAGTATCGTTAACCTAAAACTAAATGTACTTTTAGGTGCAGGTAATGACCTTATGCATTAGTCTAAATTCTTCTAGATAAGATTTCTTACATTAAGTATTAACGTAAAAAAAAACAATTTAAAAATCTAAATCCCCGTAGCCCGTATTTCTGCATAACGTAAAAAAAAACAATTTAAAAATCTAAATCCCCGTAGCCCGTATTTCTGCATAGACAATTTTATTCATAATTATTAAACAGCTGCTACATACAGTGTATGCAAATAGCTTGCATACTTGCTAACTGGACCCATTGTCCTTAATTATCTGTCAGACAATTAACCAGTTAGCGTCTTGACATACGCTTGTTTATAACTGTTCAGGAATTGAATAGGTATACAGACAGTGAGTGAGGTTACCGGAGCCCAAATCCCCCCTCCCGATGACTCGAGCGGGAGGGACTCCAAGGGCAGCAACGCACTTGTGACTTTTGAGTTGCAGGTGTCCATGGGCGGCGGAGGCGGTAGGTGACCCATCCGCTCGTTTGCCCTCTTATACCATAAAAAAAAAACAAAAAAAGTTCATTGAAGGCAAATTGATCAGTTCTTCCATTTTAAAAATTAATGACAAGAATGACTAGACTAGATTAGACTGATTAAGTGGATTAGAATTTTTTTGTTTAAAAATATCTGCCAGTTTCTGCAATAACAAAAAATCTGCGAGATAAAACGTCACCAATTCGCAGGTTCAAAAGTCAAACAACAGAATATTTTCGATTATAAATACTCAGTACAAAGTGTGTTGTCGTGTGCAATCTGGAAAACAACCAACTTTTAACATAATCACCAAAAACAACCTATGTTTGGCCTTCTATGTAACAAAAATAAATTATCCCCGATTGTAAAACCCCTACTTCGGTAAGAAAGAAAGAGCTGTTGATCTTCAAAAGGCTGAACATCCAGAAACATCCGTCTAGGAGCTATGTAGCAGAACATAGACACACACCTCCAGCCACTATTAAACTATGCTTAAGCAAACTGTTAATAGACATAACAGTAAGTAAACGTAAAATATCTCATTCACCACACCAGCTGCATACCACCGTGTCAACGAAATAACGCAAGTTATTAATAAACCATTAAAGTGATACGCGACCTATTTAGTCAATGAGTATAATACAAAAAGACGTGAAAACATTTCATCCATTTTAGTTAATATGCGTTTCAATGAGTGTCAACGACCACACAGAGCCTCTTGATGCTATTTAAGAGCTACCATTACTTACACTGTTATGATGGTTATAGATGAACCATTTTCTTCTCAACAAACTGTTTCTCACCTTAAGTTTTGCACCGTAACACTTTGAAAATCTAAAAAAATCGCGTTCCATGCTATTTACGTTACTAATCTATACTAATATTATAAAGCTGAAGAGTTTGTTTGTTTGTATGTTTGTTTGTTTATTTGTTTGAACGCGCTAATCTCAGGAACTACTGGTCCGATTTGAAAAATTCTTTCAGTGTACTGGTCCGATTTGAAAAATTCTTTCAGTGTTAGATAGCCCATTTATCGAGGAAGGCTATAGGCTATATATCATCACGCTAAGACCAATAGGAGCGGAGCACCAATGAAGAATCTTTCAAAAACGGAGAAAATTTATTACTATTGAGAGACGCAGACGAAGTTGCGCGGGTCAGCTAGTAATAATATAATAGTTTCCCTGCAATGGCGGTATGACAATACTGTGTTGTTAAATACAGAAATGGATTAATTTAAACCTTTGGGATAGACATTAACTATGTGCTGGTCCGTGTGGTGACGGATTAAGAATACGGATTGTCAACACCACCATTCATCCCGTGGGTGTCGTAAGAGGCAACTAAGGAAGCAAACTACGCAGGACAACAACACTGTAAAGAGAAGGAAACCTTGACACAAACCCTTTACCAACCCGTCTGGCCAACGTAGTATAGTAGGCCAAAACTTCCTTTCTAAGGAGAGGCCTATATCCAGCAGTGGACTGTTAAAGGCTGTTGATGATGATGATAATATGCTGACAAAACCTTTTGGTTACAGATCTCCAAACGAAAAAGTAAACAAATGAAACTTACAGATAAGTACATACGAGGGTTACGGATCGCCAAACGAAAAAGTAAACAAATGAAACTTCTAAGTACATACGAGTATTTATTACAGATACATTACACCACACACACAATTACTTGAATTGGGTGGAAATCAAAGCCAAGCCCTCTGGAAGGATCACTACATAGGCCATTAGGTATAAGCAATTCACATAATATCATTCATTTTTATTAAAGGTAATTCAAACGAGTTTCGGTAAAGAGTTACAGCGGTTGATAGTTGTATTGATTTGAGCCGCCAGAGCTCATGGTGTGAATGACGGTACTCATGTCGTAGGTGTGTATAAGCACCGATAACGGTCCGTGCTGGTTGGTAAAGCTAATCAATGCGGCTGCTGATTCCCTGCTTTCTACGTGAAATGGCACTTTGTGTTCGTTTTAAGGGTCAAGTAAACCAATTACACAAAATAGTGCCCAACACTCTTAGCACATGTATGTGATTTCGAAAGTACGGCGCACGCATACAATGACAATATTTTTATGTTACATTTTTTTCTGCTTTCCTACAGTCTGTGGCAATGATTTTGTGTACAGGAACGTAACAGAAAATCTAAATGTGAATTTGACCAATGAGCGCGCGATTTAACCATCAGATGGCAGATGAGATGTCAGATGTGACTTTATATGCGACCACTGTAAGACTCATTCGTATTTTATTTTGCAGTTGTCAAAAGTTAATTAAAATGATGACCAACAAGCTTTCATTAGCTGTTTTTGCATCTTCGATGGAGGTGGTTGTTATTTTTTCTACACATATTTTCTACAAATTTTGATTAATCATGATTATAAGATTTTTATTCAATTGCCGAACGTTGTAGAAAAAAAAAAACATATTTGCACGGATTCAAAACGAAAGCGATAAATTTTACACAATCTTTATAATTTAGTAAATCTTCTTCAAGTAACTTCTTCAGGCACAATCATGCATTAATATATCAATAGCAAGAAACGGTGAGAAACCGCGTGACTCTCATGAGAATTGTTACAATAATACCAACAGAAAAAAAAGTTTAAGAATGAATTGTTCTTAGGACATCAGAACACGCAAGAGCAAATCTATACAAATATATAAAATGACTGTTTGTAATGTCAAAACAATAGATTTTTCATGCTCACACGGTTATTAGTCAGCTTTAAAAATAAATGTAAACAATCTATAAATGAAATCCAAAAACATAATACTCGACTATAGTCCATCAACGTCGTGCGCGACCGTCCTGCGGGGTGACAGACGGTGGCGGGGAGGAGGTACTCAAGATGTCAGCGGGTAGCGGGTGGTGTAGCGGGGAAAGGAAACGCTTCTCTTCGTGTGTAGCCGTGTGCTAGAATGACGCGCTACCTCGCCCCGCCACTGTCTGTTACCCCGCGGGACGGTCGCGCACGAGATTGCCGGGTTATAGTTTAGATATGAATTGACTAAATTATTGTGTTATGTATTATACTAAATTAATGCTATAACAAAATTATATATTATAATATATGTACTTAATTAATGTACACTCCTTATAACATCTAAGTTTAACTGTCTTATGGTTTTTACATCCTTGTAACCATGTACTGAATGCCCTTTCTCTACTGCCCATACTCATTGTGTTATAAACAACACACTTTTTTTTTTAACACCTTTGGTAAGGTATGATCACAAAGAAATTCTTCAAATGTTTTATCAGCAAGCTATATTTGTATATTTTTTGTAAACGGGAGTCAAGGGTTTAAGCTGAAAACCAGCGCTTGGTAATCCATGTGAAGTCCAAGCATAAGCTGACGCCTAGACCTTTTGCTTTCGGTATTATAGTTTTTCTGTATATTTCTACAAAAGTTATTGTAGTGAATATTTTCGTTTGTAATAACGCAACAGTAATAATCCATAGTCTGCGAGCAAGTTATGGTTACGAAGGAGATGGCGGAGCGGGACCGAGAGAGGTTTAAAACTCTCCCGGCCCGCCAGGCCCGCGAACGGGCCAGGCACCGCAGACGACTCAGGCGCCGGAGTTTTTATAAACCGTTCTTTATAAACGCAGGCTTGGGGGTGGCAGGTCAGGCCATCAGTCACCCTAGCAGAAGCAGGCCGGGGTGCTGGCGAGACGCAAAGCGAGCGCGTTTTCGGTAGCATAAAGGGAATATGGGTTTCCCACAGAGGAGGGGGTCATCTACACGCCGTAAATGGCCCGTGGTACGTCGGGGTTCCAGGGACTTCCTTTCTAGATTACACCTGGTTCCCCGGCAACAGGTACCTGAGACGGCGTGCGGTTTTTGGTCGGTTCGAGTCCGTGCAAAGCGCTTCTGTCGGGCCGGCGGCCTAGTGTCACTCGTATTTCTGATAATATTATTTTGTTTACAAACAATATACTCAAAACTTAATAACTGAGAAGGGTAGTCCATCTGACTACACGTTACATTACACGGAATCATTTTCTTTTCTTACACCTAAAGCGACGGCACAGGGCCAGCAACCTCCGCACCGTAGGAGCTAATTCGCCCTATGCTTTCATTCCTACTTTTTTTCTACCAGTACACCAAATGACAACGAGCAAGTAAATTTCGCTTCTGCAACTGATTTTTAAGTAATCGTCGGCCGGAAGAGCATAAACAGGAGTGTCAGTTGTTGACATACAAATAGTCACTTCACTGTACGCCTTTACAAACCCGTACAGCGGAACGTAATTTCGGCACGAAACAACTCACTCGACCGGTTAACATTTATGCATACTGATTAGAGTCATCGATCTTATTGAACTTAGGAATGTAACAAGAGTCTTGCCGACTTTCATAGAGGTTTTATAGTCTTCTCCAAATGACACTGGCTGGAGAAATCTAATCACAGTAAACGACAAGACGTTACCGACATTAAAACATAATAGAAATGACGTTTAAAGGTTTTATTGTTTGTCGGAAATAAGACTTGAAGATAAAATAGGTAAACGCAGTCACTAAGACAGTCTTAGAATTAATTACGAGGTACTTTGAGGTAACACAAAAATATTTGTCCAGTTATTTATTTTCCGGTAATGTTTGAGGTGAACTAAGAATTCTGAATTCACATATAAACGCACAATCACACACTACGTGTGAAATAAATATGAAAATTACTCAATTTAAATTAAGGAACATTGTAGGGGTCCGAGTAGAACATAATAGTAAACAAAAATAATGACAGAGATCTCTCTAAACTAAACTAAAAATCACTAAAGATTTATTTAGTTTATGCCTACACAATATAAAAATGAAATAAACTTCTTATACCGCCTTTCAATATCTTAAAAAATAAGTCTTTTAGAGAACAATGTTAGCTATTCAATAAACACGCTAGTGATAGAGTTCAGTTAAGAAGAAATTATGTTCTAATGGCTAACTTAACATCATAAAATATAACAATCGTCTGATATGACGTCAGAAGATACTACTTTTAGAGATGCATGATACCTATTCCTACAGCCAAAATATTATTTTTTTACTTTTAAAAGACAACTCCACCACTAGGAACAAATCCTGTGTCGTGGGGGACTTTACAAACATACATGAAACGGACACAAAGAACACTCACACTCAGAACAACAATTTGTGGATTATAAAAAGTGTTGTTCCATGAGGGGATCGAACCCACAATACTCAGCGCAGGAGGAATGCGGCGAGGTGACAGCTTAAACCACTACGCCATCCATGCAGTCATTATTTCTCACTTGTGTACTTGTGCACTTAGACTAGAGTGTGTATTGGAATAAACCTGTTCAGGTTTTCTTACAAAGCAGCACAGGTAGCTGTTACCCTTCCCTACCCTACCCTTTACCTTCAGTTACCCTTATATGAGACGGCTTGCTTTGCCAAATTCTAGTAAAAATCTGAATCATGTAACTATAAATTCGTAAGAGAAATAGACCTGATATACAAGGATGAAGTGGAAATTAAAACTAAAATGAAGCGCGAAAAGGACCTTAGATCTCGATAAAGGACCTTTATAATAATAGTGTTAATTAATTATCGAAAGTAATAAAGCGGCTATTGACGGCTTGTATTTTTTTTCCAGTAACAAATGATCCTTTATGTGGATAATAAAACAAACAACACTAAGGAAAACAACATTAAAGGCCACCCAAGTACCTTGAGTGATGACATCAGTACCGTGCTGTTCTGCCTTTAAATGTGATATTCGTACATTCTTCTATTTTTAAACTATTAAAAAAAGAAAGGTTTTCTGTTTGTTTCGTGTTTTAAATATTTCAGAACTCGGTTATGCGTGAACTGATTTGGTAAATCCGTTTCTAATCACGGTCTGGGATATTTCTCGTTGGGTCCCATTCAAATTTGAAGTAAAAAAATTCAAGCCTAAGGGTTTAGGGTACAGTTTTTGCAAGCATTGAAGTCGGTGATCTAATGTATAGATTATGTATTTATTATGCTTTTCATATAATTTGAGTGGCCTGCTTGTCTAATGTTTACTGACTCTGATCGCTAAACCAGTGGTCGAAGACTTTATGGAATTTGAAAAACGCTGCCTTAGTGGTGTAGTACGGTACGCGACTGCAGTCCATGAGATCTCGACTTCGATTCCCGGACGGCGCAAAATTTTATAGGGTTGTCTGGGAGGAAAAATAGCCTAAGTGAACTCCTTATATAGACAGCTACCTGGTAGTAAAATATTATCAAAATCGGTGCGGCCGTATTGAGATTACCCGGAACAAACAGACACTTCAATTTTATTATTATTATTATATATAGAGAAGCTGAAAAGTTTGTTTTCTTAGTAGAATAGTATTTACTCTATAATATAAAAGTATTAGATACAGTAGTTACTGAAAGAGTATTTTGGTTTAGATTTCCTTAATTATAGTTGGTTTTAATAAGCGTTTATTAAGTTATTGACGTCATAACGTAAATTTCAAAACTAACGTTTACCCTAATCTGACATACCTAAATTGGTTCATTCGTTTTGTGGAATCTGAGCGTAATTAGGTTAATATTTGGTTTGAAGCTTGTTAACCCAGATTAATTTAATTCACGAATATTATGAATTTCATTGACAGAGTTCCAGTTTTGGCTTTTGTTGGGGAAAGAAATCCCTCCACTAAGGAAATAATATTCTAGAGGAGATCTTCAAAAGTTAATGTTCAATTCGAAAACTTTAGTCCTTCTTTGTAGTCATTATTGCAGTAACTTAAGACTACTTAAGTTCATGGCTCTGAAGTTTTAATTATGTGCAAAGTAAAATACATTATTAGTAATCCATCTGCATGTCTCTGCGGTTTTGACAGTTCGATATAATCAGTGTGACGTAATTAAATGACTCTCAGAATAAAAAACTAAGCCATGTGCTAAAAAAACATTTAAGCGTAACTTTTAATATAGAATTTATATCCGTTCATTAATATCTAAGGAAGCAATTACCGGTTTTTCTCCAAAACCAGTTCAAAACTAGAGAATCGTTTACGAAACCCACAAATTGAATGACGACGAGAATCCAGATTCGCAACAAGATTAAGCACAAGGAGTTCTTAAATTAGAACTTATTGCATCGTTAAGGCGCAGTCTCACAGAACGCAGGAAGAGGCCGTGACACACTTGCCGATTACAATTGCTAATATCGACAACTCGCATTTACCCTACATCACATGAATAATTACTTTACTCTTTAGTAACAGATTACTCTACTTAGCCTCAGAGGTTGTGGAATGTGAGTTTGTTTCTTTGTAACGCTGTAAATACCTTAATTATTTGACCGATTATTGGTGCTAATTCTGTGTTTAGTTTTGTTTAGAGAGTTTTCGAACACGAAAACTCTCTAAAATAAACTAAAAATCACTAAAAATTTGTTTAGAACTGTCAAGTATTACGTTTTCAGAAGACGAAACGTTATTTGACTAAACAAAATTTTTAGTGATTTTTAGTTTAGTTTAGAGAGTTTTCGAACAACAGAATTAGCAGCAGTATCTAATTTTAAACATATTTTAGGAGGTAGAAAAAACCTATTAATCCCGACCATAGGGAATTGAATTATTTGATATACAGTCAAACCTGGATAAGCGAGAGTTCAAGGGAGCACAATCTCATTCTCGCTTATAGAGGTTTCTCACTAACCCGAGTTTCTCGCTAATGCAGGTACATGGGTAGCGTTTCTCTCTTATAGAGGTACGCAGCAATAACAAGTCACAGCAAGTACGAATGTAGTAAATATATTGACGAGAATACAAAAACAATGGTAGGAAGTTCCACGAAAGTTAAGAATGAGTCATAAAATAGCACATGATAAATTTGTAAATAAAGCTCGACTGTCGCTTATAGAGGTATAGATAAGTAGTAGTCTCACTTACGGAGGTCTATGAGGGAAAAACGACTCTCTCTTACAGAGGTTTCTGTTTCTCGCTAATAGAGGTTTTGGGAGCTTAAAATGATGGGTCCTGGCTATTACTCTCACTTATAGAGTTTTCTCACTTATCCAGTTCTCACTTATCCAGGTTTGACTGTAATCGACTTTATTAAAATAGAAGCCATGGAGAAAACTACTGTAAATCACAGCTTTGATGTCAGATCGTAAGCCTGACGATTTGTTAATATAATGACTTAATACTATTGGTATATATTACTGCAGAGACATTTGTAAATATTATGTCATTAGCCGAGCCTTTTTCATAAACTAGGTTGGGATAGGCTATCTACGTGGTGAAGGAGCGGGCCGGCGCTAGGAGGGGTCCGGATGTCCTAATAACAGCTGTTCCCGGATCCCTTCTATTACAGGCGCAGAGTGGCACACCGTGTGGTTTTAGTCGGTCCGATTCCGACACACCACGACGCCGTAAACTCCGGTGAGGTGACGGCCCGAGGGGGTTTCCACGTAACACGTAAAAAAAAAAAGGCTATCTACATGGAGCGACTGCAATTAGACCGCAGCAAAACACAAGTATTAGGCGATATCGAAGATCTGTAGATATACTGTTTTCGGACTTTTTATGGGTCGAACTATCCTACTATAACTACTAACATACATATAACTACTAAAATAAACATAACTACTAACCAATGGCTTAACTTGCTCTCCGAGGAATACATCACAGAAGTTTGTAAATATTATATATTAAAGAGATTAAAGACTCCCGTTATCCAGCTTGAAGTGTTTTAGATTGAGACCAGCATTGCCAAATAAGTGTTGATGTAGCATTCAATCAGAATGCTGAAAACTTCAAAAATAACCATGACACACTGCCTCAGTGCTTAATAAATTAAATGTAACATACTGATACAATCAATGTTTATTTTCGTCTGTGCATCTAAACGTTGAGAATCCTTCGAGAAAGAATGGCGCGTAATTATCATAAATATAATACCTAATAATACACTACTACGAATAACTCATTACATTATACTTATGATTCAACAATTTGGTAATTTATACAATATTTTACGGTTTCATAGGTGTTAAAATTACTTGAGCCACCTGACGCACATTCATCTAATCCTTAACCAGACAGACTGTTGATAAACATACCTACCTATATATTACCAAATACAAACACATAAATTACACTCAGACATGGATTAACCGATTATGCTCTTTATAGAATTACTTTTACTTAGGTTGAAATTCAACTGGCCTGTTGGTCTGTCCACTGCTGTACATGGGCCTCTCCTTAGAAAATAGGTTTTGGCCTACTATACCACGCTGGCCAGAAGGGTTGGTATAGGGTTTGTGTAAAGTTTGCCTTCTTTTTGCAGCGTTGTTGTCCTGCATAGTTTACTCACTTAGTCAGCTCTCACGACATCCACGGGATGAATATGGGTGGTGACACTGTGTATTCTTAACCTATATAACTAGTTTTACAGAGGAAAGAAATTACACAATGGGAACTGCAGAATTAATAATATTGTACCACATTCACACAACGCAATCTAGTCCCAAACTAAGCAGAGCTTGTACTATGGGTACTAGACAACTGATACAAATATGTACATGTATTGTTTTTTTTTGTAAATACATACTTATTATACATAGAAACATCCAGACCAAATCAAACATTAAATGTTCATGCACACAAATGTTTGAGTTGAGCAGGAATCGAACCCGTGACCTATGGAATAGCAGTCCGTTTACACAAACCACTACGCCATTCGGTCATCAGTTCTTATATAACTACAGTCATTCTCGCAGTCACTTAGCTATTGTGTCTGCTGTTAGATAATAAGATAGATAAGCATTACTTGCTCTGTACCTAATCTTCATTGCTTCAAGTGCTTTTATCTTTTGTTCCTATGTATATTTATCTAAATGCCAATAAATTGGAACTTTGAACACAATAATGTACATTTTATTTCAATAAATTAATTTATAGCTATTATTATCTAATAACTTTTGTTATCTTACCAAGTACTTTTATTTTCTAATATCAAACAATGTTGTAAATTTGATAAAATTACCTACTTAATGGTTTTGAAATTAAAAAAAATAGCAATAAGATTACTTTATTCCATATGGGATAGATCTCTGTGTCTAATATGAATTTATTATAATTAATTCATTCCTAAAAGAATAAAAAGTTTTACATTTCACACAGTCTTTCAATATTTACCTTCCCTCCATTTATGGTGACATAAGAAATGTAAAAAAATGGAGGCACAGGCATAAACAAATATAAGGCCAATTATGACGCCTAGTCTCAGTGTGACTCATAACTACATGATGTCATACAATACTTACAAGTGTTTTCAAAATAAACAATTATGTCATTAAAGTTAAGAGAAAATAGCAATTTTCTTTTTATTAAAAAAATATAATTGAGACACTTCGAATGCACATTTAATATTCTGACATTTATTTTTTATAGTATTTATTCTAACAGCTGTAAACTTTGCATATCTGTAAACTTTGCATATCTGTAAACTTTGTTTTGGTTTATCTTGAGATCTTAATAACATATGGTACAGAGTTTTTTAATGACTAGTGACATTTGAAACTGGATGACACAAGATCAGCCAGATAAAGTAGTGTTCAATACAAAAAAAAAAATTTAATAAAATATAATATAGTAGAGTAATATCTATGAATGATTATTTCATTTTCATAGTTCTGAACAAGGCAATAACACATATTTAAAAAAGCAAATATAGAATATCACTCTGACAGTATTGAAACAGGTGTGAACAGCAAGGCCTACCTACTGCTATGGTTAAAACAAAGCCCATACAGCATATTTACTAAATTGTTTTGTGATAAATTTTAATCAGAATTACTTTTTTGGATATCTATTATAAAATCAATAGAGTAAAATTCTAATGCTGTATATAAACAAATGAATAGGCATATGTTTATTTTTACGCATGCTGACTAATGTATTAATAAATAATTGTACAACTAATGGATTCGTGTCCATATTGACTTTTAAGATAATATACACCAGCTGTTACATGAACTTTAATTTCTTTCGAATTGCCTTGAAAAGATTATGAGTATAGAATTCAAATCGACCCCACACCATGCCGTAAAAAAGATCGAATGTTGTTTCTACTTAGTATTAGCGAGAGAGAATTCCATTTAAATGTATGTAGTTGAAGGGTTTGTTTTGAAGAATACGTGTCAATATAGATAAAAATAAATAAGGTGTTACGTTAAACACAGGAAAAACTCACCTCAAATGCAAATTATCGATAAAGGTATCGGTGGTCAAATTGTCCAATAGAACAAAGTCGGACACACCGACTTCTGGCTGGGTCGCCATCGTTTATTATATACTTTGCAATCCACCACAACAATGAATGTTCACACACAATTCATTCAATGTAAACGTTAAAGTTTTGTCAACAAACCGTTAAAATGAAAATAAACTGAAACACAACCTCTTCCCCCAGGCACTTTGTTCAAACTGTCAGTTTTTTAAATTTATTCAAGCTGTCAGTCGTTTTGTAAAACTTGCCATTAAAAAATATTGAAACTTTTTAAAAGTTTGACGAGGTTAACAGTGCATTTTAAAATCATCTTTTCTTGCAGATACCTAAAAAGAAAATGTATACAACATTGTAATTATTTTAAAATTCAACAATTATTCTTGTGCCTGAATAAATTCATTCTACATCGTTTTTGAACTGAGCACACTCAAAACGCCGCCATTTTCCTTGTTGTAGGTGCCTCAAATGTCATAATAATTTTAATTTTCATGTAAAATAAAATTTTCTTTAATTTTTTATGTTATTTCCTTAATTTATTTCTTTAAGTAACAATATATACATGTATTTATAAGTTTTAACACTGAGCTTGTATGTAGTGGATAAGCTCGTGACAGTGGGTCGAGTTGTAATTTCAAGGATTCTCAAAGTCCTACAATGAGGATCATCTTCATAAAAGGTAGCAACAGCGTTACGCCCACAGAGTGAAGATAAAAACGTATGTGGTTGTATTCACATGGTGATGAGAACGCGAAGTGTGGTGAAAGTGCGCGTATATTGATGGGACAATGAGCGATTCTCCAGGCGTGGAGTGGCTCCCCGCGTTTAGCCCTGGCCCGCCACGCCACAGCCCGCTGGGCCCTATCCCTCGCTTCCTATATGAGGATGTACAGCCACTCGGCCTGTCGCAGGAAAATAATAACAAAGAAGCGGACCAGAAAGAGAACACGAATAAAATAAAACACGCGAAGCCTGCGTACAGGTAAATGATTTTTAAATTGCGTGAACTTGAATACTTCCTAATACGTATAAGTGCGTCAACTCTAATGTATGTGACCCTTAAAATGATGAGTAATGAATTTCAATATTTCTGTGAATTTGACAATTATATTTTTTAATGCTGACCAAGGCTTTGGAAACACACTTGGGTACACATTATTGAACATTATCTGTTAAACATCATGAGCACTGTAAGAGCCACTTTACTAGTGTATATAAATATTATTTTTACCTTGAAAATTACATTTTGATGTTTTTTTTTTAAATACTGACATTAAAGAAATGTCAATAACAAAATGCAGTTTTGTAGTTCTCTTAGTAAACTTATTTTTATAAGGTAATTTAGTGTTGCTTAAATATCCTACCTTTAAATAAAACAGTTAAGTCTCTTACAAGAGATATTAATTCACTTAAGATTAATTCACTGCTGGAAATAAAATTCTTTTTTTTTGTTTTCAGTGACAATTCAGTAATGTCTAATATAATGCCATCATAAATTTGGGCATCCCACTTTTCTTGGAACAACAATAGTCTTATAATTTGTAAATATAATGTTTTGTTATAAAAAAACCCATATCCCATAAAATAAAAATATTTATGGTTACCCAACCTCTAGCAATGTGATATCTAGACCACTAAAATAATTATAAATTTGCTAATGTATATTGTGAATAGAATGGTCTGATCCAATCCTGGATAGCCCAAAAATGTGGCGGCATATCTTTTAGACAATATCTACATTTTTACAATGAAAGTAATGTCTCAAACAAATGCTATTCATTAGAATTCTTCTCCGTTCTACAGAAGGTTACTCTTAAAACAATGAGTTAGATCCCAAAAAGTCAGGGATGACTGACATTGTTCGTGTCCGACATGCCACCGACAGGTGGTATCCGAGGGGATTTCCGCACGGAAAAAAAAAAAGGGGGATGACTGACATAGTGTTAGTGCTGCCACTATGTGGAGTGAGTTCAGGTGACTTGTCAAATTGTTCCTACTATGTGGCTGTATCCCTTGGCGTGCAGTTTTTAGTAGGTTAAAGTCTGACATAACCACAACTGTCCGGTGGGTGGTCTCCGAGAGGTTTCGAGGGTCCGCATAGAATAAACGGTTACTTGTTGACTTGTTTCTCAACAAAGTATTAAGCAATTGTAATTTTTTAATAGAAACTTCTTTGTAAAACCTTTAAAAAATTATGTGTGAACTGTACTAATCAGTCAGTAATTTAATCAAACTTAGTTACAAAGGTGAACATAGTTTCTTGACATATTTATTATCTTACTTTATTGCAGGTGTCTCAAAAATACCACTTAATTCAAATGTTTATATCTATGTTTTGGTATTAAGCAAAAGACTTATGTATGATATGAAACAGTGAACGGTCTGATAAATTTGACGATGTTATTATATAAAAGTAATTACTTAGTTAAAAAGAAGTCTATGTCCTTCCTCTAAAATCAAATTATCTCCATACCAAATTAAATCCAAATCGGTTCAGCAGTTGTGGATTCCCCATACATAAATTCACCCCCCTTTTCACCCCCTTATGGGATGCCTTCTGCAAAAACTATCCTATATCCTTTCTCGTCACTCAAACTATCTCTAAAACAAATTTCATCTAAATTGGATCAGGGGTTTAAGCGTGAAGAGGTAACAGACAGAAAGACACACTTTTGCATTTATAATATTAGTATGGATAATTCATGGAACATACACATAAATCAGGCAACTCTATAGCTATGGTTAGAAAAACAAAATCCTACACCCAAAACTAGCACACAATGTGCTACAAAAGAATATTTCTCAGGAACGCCTCTAAGTTTGTATTTAATTTTTGTAAACAAAAAGAAGTCGCAGGGTGAGAGGTTCGGTCTGTAAGGCGGCGTCATCAGTTCCACATTTGAAGCCTTCAAATAGGCTTCTGTTACCTTAGTGGAATGTGAGGATGCGTTATCGTGGGGAAGGAGGGCATTGCCTCGAGGACGCTTTTCGCTAACTTTTTCTAAGACTAAGCAAGCAAGTGTTGACGTACCAATCTGCAGTCAGTGCCCTTTGACCAGTGTGCGTTACCCCAGCAAAATAATGTCGAAAATGGTCATTTAAACGTTATAGATAATTAGTTGCTCCCCTTCTGTAATTGTTAAGCACATTTTTAAATTTGTTTCACTTAAACTTTTTTAGTTATTTCAAAAAAACATTTCCTGCTGGGGTAACGTTTGAAACGTTACCGCAGCCAGACATTTTCTTTTTTAATTGTAATATTGAAATAAATTTTAGCTAAATAATTAGTTATCTGGACTAGGTAAATGTTACAACTTATTTGGTATTTGTATTTTCTTCGGCTGCGAAGTTATTCGAAATCCTGCTGGAGTAACGTTTGTGGGTTTGCTGGATCTCTGAAACGGGTAAGCGGATTGTAACCATCTTTTGTACATAACTTCTTAAGGATTAGTTTTAATTTGTTCGACAATAAAATTACAAAAATAATGGACCGTTTAAAAATTATTTAGGTAAGTATGAAAACACTTCAATACGTCCTAACACTTTAAATAAGACCTCTAAAGACTTACTTGAAACGTTATTCTATTGCTTGTAACTACCTTCAAATGTATACGAATTTTCGTAGGAATACTGTAAGTGACTAAAAAGTTATGATGAAATGTAGCTCTCCACGTTCACGATCACAATGTGTGCGGCCTTTTTTGGCCACCGATAAACCTGTGTGTGGATATATAATCTGAATGTTATGCCAATAATTAGTTGTTTAGTTCAGTTGTCTACCTGTAGAATTTCAGCGTCGTACATATAATAATTTACGAGATAATTAAATAAAAGTCATTAGAAGGTGCAAGTCCGTGGTAATCCGACCATGTTTAGGTGGTTACAAAAAAGCGATCACCCAGTACATTGCGCTGTCTTTTAAAATATGTAGGATATTATTTGCAAGTTTACTACTTATATGTACATAAGTGTTACAAAAAACTACATGTTTTTAAATATTTTTTATTTAGGATTGTTTATTGCATAATTAGTAATCAGCCGGGAGATTAGGTATTGTTTTGAATGCTTTTGTTTTCTCGTAATGTTTAGGTGAATTGTTTATAGTTGTTCATAGAATTGGTACCTGCGTAGTATTTGTTAATTGAAGTTTAATTTTAGGGTAGGTATAGGTAATTTAAGAAATATGAAATGAAATGAAATGATAAGTTTTGAAGAGTATAACGTACTTATGCGTTGTAAATAGGTATTTTGTGAATAGATGGGGATTTTTTTAAGTGATGAATCGACTTAGGCTAGCATATCGCGAACAAACTCTGTATTGCATTATTTCTGTAATAATGTTGGAGAAAATAAAATATTTGATCACAAAATCGCGGTGAGTTAAATTATAATAAAATAAATTATTTATGTAAAATTAGTAATAAGTGATATACCTACCTAAAAGTTATGATCGTTTTTAATTTGTTCACCCTGAACGAAATTTCAATATTAGCATTAGTAATTAATATCCTAAGACAAGAATTGACAATTACTTAAATTGAATCGAATTAGCATTAATGCCTATTATTAGTAATTAGGTACACACATATTGAAGAACTCTCAAGAATACGATAAATATTTGCAAAAATAGAAAGCGGAAGCGCACACGTACAACACGTATATTATCTGCGTAAGGGTCAAGTTTAGTGCACTAGATGCAAATTGCAAACAATGAAGTATCCCTTCGCCTTCCTATTGAAGTGTTTTCATACTTACCTAAATAATTTTTAAACGGTCCATTATTTTTGTTATTTTATTGTCGAACAAATTAAAACTAATCCTTAAGAAGTTATGTACAAAAGATGGTTACAATCCGCTTACCCGTTTCAGAGATCCGGCAAACCCACAAACGTTACTCCAGCAGGATTTCGAATAACTTAGCAGCCGAAGAAAATACAAATACCAAATAAGTTGTAACATTTACCTAGTCCAGATAACTAATTATTTAGCTAAAATTTATTTCAATATTACAATTAAAAAAGAAAATGTCTGGCTGCGGTAACGTTTCAAACGTTACCCCAGCAGGAAATGTTTTTTTGAAATAACTAAAAAAGTTTAAGTGAAACAAATTTAAAAATGTGCTTAACAATTACAGAAGGGGAGCAACTAATTATCTATAAAGTTTAAATGACCATTTTCGACATTATTTTGCTGGGGTAACGCACACCTTTGACCAACCATTTCGCTGCCACTTGTCACTGCCCTTAGAACCATTTTTTTACCAATGCTTCGACTCTGCTAAGACCCACTCTGCCTACTGGCTTTTTCTTTCGGGTTCAAAGCCGTACACCCAGGTTTCGTCAGCTGTCACGATATCTGTGACGACGACGTCTGTGACAGCTGACGAAACTTTTTTATCATTTTACGGCACCACTTGGCACGCAGTCGTTTCTGGTCCTCCGTTCAGTCATGCGGTATTCATTGATTGCAAAGCTTCCGAACCTTCAGATGAACATGTAAAATGTTTTGCACTTGTCTCATTCCAATGCCTATTGAAGCACGAAATTGCTGGCAAGTAATTTTTTTGTCAGTTGTCGTCGTCGTCGTATCGACGTACGGTGTCAATATATTTTATATTTTATGGTCTGTAACCGCAGTCGCCGGCCGACCTCCACGTACCTCGTCATGAAGATGATCACGTCAACGTCTAAATTCTCCAAACCACGAATACGCAGATCTGCGACATGGTGCTTCATCACTAATGCCAATTAAAGTCTCTGGCAACTCTCTCAAAATGTTCACGAGTTAAATTAATTTTGATAGTGACATACAATTTTCGAATGGACGTCACAATGAAAAAACAAATGACAGTCTCGGAAATTAAAAAGTGCCATGTTCCCAAAGAGTTCCGTTTTCGAATTCCATAATTGTTTTTTTCATTATTTTATTGTAAGTGGCCAGATCCAGGGACTTCCAGTATGCCCCGCATAAAACTCAATAATAAAAGTAGTTGTAGATTTTGGAACTGTCTCACTTTTTCAATATTTAATTACGTTCTATTACTCTTTTCCAGCTATGCCAGTATGATAAGACTAGCGATAAGTAGCTCACCAAACGGCAAGATGACGCTGAACGAAATATACACATACATCTGCAATGCTTTCCCCTACTACAAAGAAGCGGGCAAAGGATGGATGGTAAGATATGTTCCATTAATTTGATAGGGCTGCTTTCCATGGTACAAGACCATGGACAACCGCACCGAGGCCCTTCGAACGGTCTATCTTCAGATTTAGAAACTTCAGAATGTTATTATTTTAAAACTTAAAGTCAAAGACGAAACAGATTACGGCAGCCGTAATCTGTTTACTGCAGCTGACATAGCAATTGTTAAAATGGCTTTACACAGTGTAAGTTCAGCGTTCCAATAGTGCATCGTTCTTGAGATTCAAAGCCATTCTATATGTGCTGTAATTAGTAGAAGTTTAGACATTCTCATCTCTGTTCATACAGCCACAGACCGATTTCCTATTAGAGACATCGCTACGAATGTATCAGCGGTTTCACTGATGGTTCTCTTCCTAAGGGTGGGTTTGGATTGGTTCGTGTCAGACCATAATGTCACGTACCATGTGAAACGGTGTTTAAAGGACGTAGCCCTTAAAGAATGCAGCACGCGCGACTATTACGAGATATGTATTATCATACTGATAAAGATAAAATTAATGATTTATCTAAATGACGTCAATTTATACAATTAGATACGATTTAACATTCGATTTTAGTGAGCATTTATAGTTTCTGAATTCGTTAGAAAACTATAGTAGCTAAAACATGATTAGAACAGATGTCAAGCACAGTACCAACTAGTGATGTGCCGAATTGTTAAGAATTACCTTAGTCGAGAGTTCGCCAACAATTTTAAACGCATTTGCAAGAATCCGTGTGGTAACGGATTAAGAATACGGAGTGACACCACTCCTATGCATCCCGTATGAGTCGTAAGAGCTGATTAAGGGAACAAACTACGCAGGACAACAGCACTGCAAAGAGAAGGAAAACTTGACACAAAACCTATACCCATCCGTCTGGCCAGCGTGATACGAGGGCTGCTATTTATGTATCCAGAACTGACCAGTTACAGAACAATATTTAAAAAATAATTATAACATTTAAAAAGGAACTCTGGCTGAAGAATACAATTTGTTTCATGTAGCTGTCATTTGTTTATCTTTAGTGACATCATTTTGTCTTTATCACTATGGATTTTCGTGTTATGATTTATTACGATTTTCGCCAAGAGCATTTCGTCAAAAACAGAGCATCAATCAACTCACTTTGACTTTTTGGGACAAAGCACCATCAAAAGCAACTGTATATCACTGGTATAGTGAGTTTGATCGAGGGCGGACTGTGCTCACGGACGAATTTGAAGAAGGTCTCCCTATATCGGTTGCTGTACCTCAGAATGTAGATGCTGTGCGGGAACTAGTAATGCAAGATCGTCATGTTACATATCGCGACATAGAGGCGTCTCTGGGGAATAAGTATGACGATATATAAAATATTACACGAACATTTAGCTGTAAAAAAAATTTAAACAAATTTTGTGCACAATTTGAGAATTGACCAAAACCGGGCTCGTGTCGATTGGTGTAAAAAAATGACACAAAAGTATAATTAGGGTGTGTCAAAACCTGTCTACAATTTTTACACAGGTGATGAATCTTGGATATATGCGAATGGTCCTGAAACTAAACAACAATCAACGGCTTGGGTATTCCAAGATGATCCAAACCCAACAAAAGTCATTTGTTCAAACAGCACTTTGATGCAAATGGTTGCTTGTTTTTTTGGTATAAATGGACATGTATCTACAATGCCACTAGAGGATCCTAAAACAGTTAATTCTGAATGGTACACGACCATTTGTTTGCCAGAAGTCTTTGAAGAAATAAGAAAGAATTGGGCAACTCAGAATTCTTCTATATCATGACAATGGCAGTTAGCCACACATCGGCCGAAACAACTCTGTATTTGGAAGATCAAAAGAGAGAATTAACGAGTCATCCACCGCACAGTCCTGACTTAGCCCCCAACGTCTTCTATTTATTCCCAAACGTGAAGAATAAATTACGTGGTCAACTTTTTTCGAGCCGTGAAGAGGCTGTTGATGCGTTCAAAATGTACGTTTTGGAGATACCACAATCAGAATGTAAAAAGTGCTATGCAAATTGGTTCCAACGTATGCAAAAGTGCTTTGATCATCACGGCGAATATTTAGAAAAGCCATAAAACTATAATAAATGCTATACGTTTGTTTCACTTTGTTATTCCTGATACATAAATAGCAGCCCTCGTATAGTAGGCCAAAACTTCCTTTCTAAGGGGAATCCTATGTCCAGAAGTGGACTATTAATGGCTGTTGATGTAATGTGATCATGTTGTAAGAATCTGAGGGAAGTAAAACTGCTGCGACTGCTGTGCTGAGGTCTCGGGTTCGATTCCCGGGTCAAACCAAATATTTGTATAATCTGCAAATATTTGTTTCAGAGTTTGGGTGTTTTCTATGTATAATAGTGGTTTAAGCGGTTGCCACGACGCTTTCTGCTACGTCGAGTGTTGTGGGTTCAAACCCCACATAGGATAACACTTTGTGTGATCAACAAATAGTTGTTCTAAGTCTGGGATGTTCTTTGTGTCCGTTTCATGTGTTTGTAAAATCTCCCGCAACACAGGATATATTAAAAATTGGATATGTACACAAAAGAAAATAGTATATAAGTATTCTATCAGTCAATCTACCTCTCATAGTACAAGTTCTGCTTAGTTTGAGATAACTTCACTAAAAATCAACTAAAGAATTGCTGAACTTCGGTTTTTTGTGAGACCATGTTATCATTCCAGTCGAGCCGTCCCATTTCTGCCGAAACATGACTCAGTCACGGTAATATAGCGGTGTTACGCTTAATAAGCGAAACACTCCCAATTAACATTCGAACGCTTTTCATTCAAACTAAAATTCTACGTTTAATTTGTTATTTACAGAACTCAATAAGACATAATCTGTCTTTGAATAAATGCTTCATGAAGGTAGCTCGCAGCAAAGACGACCCGGGCAAGGGCTCGTACTGGGCGATGGACACCAGCTACAAGATGGCCGAGGTGGCGCCGCGACGTCGGCGGAGCTTAAGGGTTAGTACTTATACCTAATTAAAATTGATTATTTATAGTGTCCGTGTGGTGACGGATTTAGAATGCACAGTGTCACCACCCCTATTCATCCCGTGGGTGTCATAAGAGCTGATTAAGGGAGCAAACTCCTCAGGACAACAGCACTGCAAAGAAAAGTAAAACTTAATACAAACCCTATACCAATCCGTATGATCAGCGTGGTATAGTAGGCCAAAACCTTCTTCCTAGAAAGGCGAGGCATATGTCCAGCAGTGGACTATTCTCTAATTCTCCGTTTTATTCGTTGGTTCGTTCGTTTTTTTGTGAAGCAGAACTGTGACGTAGAATAATTAAGAATTAAAAAGAACAAATAATATTCACCCTATTCAATCTTAAGTTTGATATAAGTTAAGCAGGTAATCATAATATTCACTTTTGTAAGAACCGCGTTTGAATTTTGGAGGAATCCTGCCTGGCACGGAAGATATATTGTTATGGTATTCATATACAAGTCAAGTGTGCCTAGATTAAAAGCTAAAATTGAGTAGCCCTTCTTATTAAGGCTCTACTTGTTCTGCAACTGTTTAGAGAAATTATAAAAATAAAAATATTCGGGTACAAAATAAATTTGAAACTAAGCTTGCGCCTGCGCAATAATATTCTTTTAACTTTCCTTCAAATGCTTTTGCACTGAGCACTAATTGAATCTACGATCTGCGACTTTATAAACGAGTGCCCTGCGTCGTGCTAACTGGGATATCTGGGTGAGATATTTGACCCCAATAATAATTTGTATAAACGATTCCTAATCGTCTATTTATTGGAATGCACAGATGGCTCCGTACAGTCCTGAGTGCAGTTCGAACAGTAGCGGGGAGGCGGGCGGAGTGCTGCCCAGCGACGCGGCGCCTACGCCACCCGCCACCCCCACCACTCCCACGTCACCCAACGTGCCTGGGGTGGTCAAGGAGGAGACTGTCGTCAAGGAGGAATCTTGTACATTAACTTTTATTATTTCTTAAAAATTTTTTTTTAAGTAATCATACCTTTTGCAGTTTTCAGTAAGCATGTTACTGAACAGTTTATGTATTTTTTAAGTTGTAGAAGTTACTTTGGTATCAAAATTTGATTTCTAAACGATTTTCAACTCTATTCAAAGTTTTACTTCAGTTTAGTTTATTCATTGATGCAGCTAGTATCTTTTAGATTAAGTGATCATGAATATTCCTTGTGTACAGATTCGCGACACACAGATGATGCGCTGTCGGCACTGATGAACGAAGAGCTGATGGCTGACGTGGATATCAGCAGAGGTAACTATTGTATCTCGGTCTCCATATATTTTTAAGTCGGTGTTCGTTTTACCATCGAAATATCTTCTTTTCATTGTTATGAATTTTTATGGCAGCATCTAAAAGAGAATAGCTTTCAATTTTAATTTTGATATTTTAACGAATGAGTACTTCCTTTAATCGGAACAGTTTTATTTTCTATTAAAGATAACACAGGCCAATAAAATTTGTCAAAGTTTCTGTCCCAGAAACCAGAGTATTCTTTCCCAAAGGATTTTGGTGCGCTGAATCCGAATTCGGCCGCAGAATTGCTCTATCACGTCAGGTTTTTAAGACGTTCAAGCAAACTTAACGTCATTTGAAAGCTGAAGACTTGAACTTTAAGATACCCTGTGTACTTTTTTAGGCATAATAAAATTTGATGAGTTACATTACCTCAGAAATTGGCAAAAATGGCGTTTTTTGCACTTTTAGGTTAGAATATCTCAAAAACCTGACGCGATAGAGCAATTCTGTGGCTGGATTTGGATTCAGCGCACCAAAATCTTACTAAAAATATACTTGGATTTCTGGGTAAGAAATTTGTTGACCTGTGTCTACCGTTACTAAGATAAAAGTCTAATCCTTAAATATGGAAAGCGACAACGCAATGCAAACAACAAAAAGGAATCCTTAATTGTGGGTGAGGTCGGTGGTGTCGCGCGTGCGGTGTGTAAGTGTCGGTGTTGTGTGTTGTGTACAGAGCGCTGGTGGTGGGCGGGCGCGCGGCGCCACGTGTGCGGCGCGCTGCGGCACAGCTCGCTGACGGACGACTACGGGAACTTCGTGGTCACGCGCCTCGACGACTGCGACTGCCCCGTCGACGAGCCCGACCCGCCCCTGGCCCCGCCCACGCCCACCGCGCCCGCCGCCCCCGCCGCCCCCGCCGCCCCGGCCCCCTACGCGCCCTACTGGCACGCGCAGATTTTATAACACCCGCAGTGTCCGTGAGCGACCGGCGGTTCTGAGACACCGCTGCAGCCGGAGACGCGTTCTAGCTCTGAACGTCCGTTTTGTTTTTGTGAATATACCGGGAGTATATTCGTCGTACGGAATGTATCTTTATCGAACCGCAGATCATATCACGCAGATAATAAAGGACTCGTCAATTTTTTGGCATCTCTGTATAGATTCCTTTGAATCGTCCACTTTTTGTATTGATAATTTTGATGGACAGTTTACTTAACGGAGAGTGTATCGGCTACGGAATGTATTATAAAAATAAGGCCTGACAAAATACTATGAATTATGGAACATAATTTTGACCGAGGTTTTAAAGATTGATTCTTGTAAGTTGTAATGACATATTTTTCTAATCCGACAAAACAATTTTAAAAGAATATCATCATCGGTGCGATGATGATGATTCTTCCATAATTGTTCAACATCTTTATACAACCTCGGTCAAAAATTATGTGTCGCTATGGATTGTCACTACTAATTTGGTAAATAGAAATTAGGAAATGTGTTCTAAATAAGCTTGACATTTTTGATACGTTTTGAAGTTTCTATACGTAACGTTGAGATGACGGAGACGACACAGATGTTAAAAATGGCAACGTAGTATTTATTGATACAATTGTTAGCAAGTACAACAAGGAAAATATAACGGTGCGGTAGACACCTACGGCACTTTGCGGTAGACACATACTGTATGATGCGGTAGACACATACGGCACGGTGCGGTATACACTTACGGCACGGTGCGGTATACACCTACGGCACGGTGCGGTATACACTTACGGCACGGTGCGGTATACACCTACGGCACGGTGCGGTATACACATACGGCACGGTGCGGTATACACCTACGGCACGGTGCGGTATACACATACGGCACGGTGCGGTATACACCTACGGCACGGTGCGGTATACACCTACGGCACGGTGCGGTATACACATACGGCACGGTGCGGTATACACTTACGGCACGGTGCGGTATACACATACGGCACGGTGCGGTATACACTTACGGCACGGTGCGGTATACACTTACGGCACGGTGCGGTATACACCTACGGCACGGTGCGGTATACACCTACGGCACGGTGCGGTATACACTTACGGCACGGTGCGGTATACACCTACGGCACGGTGCGGTATACACATACGGCACGGTGCGGTATACACTTACGGCACGGTGCGGTATACACATACGGCACGGTGCGGTATACACTTACGGCACGGTGCGGTATACACCTACGGCACGGTGCGGTATACACTTACGGCACGGTGCGGTAGACACTTACGGCACGGTGCGGTATACACCTACGGCACGGTGCGGTAGACACATACAGCACGGTGCGGTAGACACATACGGCACGGTGCGGTAGACACATACTGCACGGTTCGGTAGACACCTACGGCACGGTTCGGTAGACACCTACGGCACGGTGCGGTATACACCTACGGCACGGTGCGGTAGACACATACAGCACGGTGCGGTAGACACATACGGCACGGTGCGGTATACACCTACGGCACGGTGCGGTATACACATACGGCACGGTGCGGTATACACTTACGGCACGGTGCGGTATACACATACGGCACGGTGCGGTATACACTTACGGCACGGTGCGGTATACACCTACGGCACGGTGCGGTATACACTTACGGCACGGTGCGGTAGACACTTACGGCACGGTGCGGTATACACCTACGGCACGGTGCGGTAGACACATACTGCACGGTGCGGTAGACACATACGGCACGGTGCGGTATACACTTACGGCACGGTGCGGTATACACATACGGCACGGTGCGGTATACACTTACGGCACGGTGCGGTAGACACTTACGGCACGGTGCGGTATACACCTACGGCACGGTGCGGTAGACACCTACGGCACGGTGCGGTAGACACATACTGCACGGTGCGGTAGACACATACGGCACGGTGCGGTATACACTTACGGCACGGTGCGGTATACACGTACGGCACGGTGCGGTATACACTTACGGCACGGTGCGGTATACACCTACGGCACGGTGCGGTAGACACATACGGCAAGGTGCGGTATACACCTACGGCACGGTGCGGTAGACACTTACGGCACGGTGCGGTATACACCTACGGCACGGTGCGGTAGACACCTACGGCACGGTGCGGTAGACACATACTGCACGGTGCGGTAGACACATACGGCACGGTGCGGTATACACTTACGGCACGGTGCGGTATACACATACGGCACGGTGCGGTATACACTTACGGCACGGTGCGGTATACACCTACGGCACGGTGCGGTAGACACATACGGCACGGTGCGGTATACACCTACGGCACGGTGCGGTAGACACCTACGGCACGGTGCGGTAGACACATACTGCACGGTGCGGTAGACACATACGGCACGGTGCGGTATACACTTACGGCACGGTGCGGTATACACATACGGCACGGTGCGGTATACACTTACGGCACGGTGCGGTATACACCTACGGCACGGTGCGGTAGACACATACGGCAAGGTGCGGTATACACTTACGGCACGGTGCGGTAGACACCTATGGCTTAAAAAGATTGAGAATGGTAGAAAAACAATATTGATGTTTTTTATACGAATAGACTGTCATAGCGAAGTATGTGTTGAGTTTCTGAATAACGGCCGGGGGGAAATTATATTCCTTTATACATACAAAGTTGAATAGTCTCCGTCATCTATTCGAGCGTAATTTAAAATAGCATAATACACAAAATGTTGTATCAAAAAACTTAATATAACAAAAAATGTAATTAACAGAGAATTATTATAAATCGCCACATATCTACATAATGTATGAATATAGCTTAGTGTAGTTACCTCAGGCGAGATTTTGTTGTATTGAATTTGTACATGAATTTGTATAACATGTAACCTTGGACCATAGCGCAAGTGTTATGTTTGGGTCGTTGTACTACAGAGAGTGGCTGAATGTGCTACTTCCTACTGCTTTCTTTACAAATGAGGCTCGTATAAATTTCAAGTTTGTTTTTACTATTGTAAAGAAACAATTCAATCTGCAAGTTGGTCAAATTAATTATGCCAAGGAACCAAAATTATACACACACACTTATATCCACGACGGGGTCGGTATAGGCGTAATAAACCTTATCATTTTCACGATTCTAAAAAAGATTATTTTTGAAAGGTTGATTATCTCTGCCGATTGCCCTTCCTATTAACCCAAATTAAGTTTATGCAGAAGTATTTAAGTAAAATAAGTACTTAAACTAAAAGAGTTTAAGTACTTATTTTACTTAAATACTTTTAAGCCAAGCTTTTAAGGCAAGAAATATAGAAGTATTTTCAAGTTTAACCATTGCTCTGTCTACAGGCCGATTTTTAAAATGTTTTAAATTAACCTTTGCTGGACTAAAATTTAGCAGGTATACATTTTATGAGAAGGTAGCACATTTGTTAAAAAAAATGGGCGTTGTAATGGAAATATGACAGTATTGGAGCCAGATTGGTGACGAACAGATCTCAGAATGACCAGTATAATATATTATTAGAATTGTGAAAAAAATAATACATATAGTGTGCTAATATTTTATAATTTAAACTGTGCATAATGATTAGTTACGTTTAGTTTGTAACGAAACAATAAAAATATGAGTTAGTCTGTACGAATTTATAATTTAAATATAAAATTATATAACTATTGATGTATTAAATATCACAGTCACACTTATATACGTAATAATTGCTTTTTAGGGAATCATATATCGGCCTATTGATAAATACTTACGTTATGGTGCGTTTGTATTTGACACTTTTTGTTATACAACCGTTAGACGCGATCAGCAGTAAATAGCATATTATGTTCTGTAATGTACTTTTATTCAACGAATATTACTTAATATAAACAGTCGTTATTGATTGTTAAACTTGTAATGTTATATAACAAAGAGTGTACATGTTATGTAACAACAAGCGCTAAATGTTATATAACAAAAAGCGTATGTGTGTACACAAACGCTGTTAGGTTCCGCTTGCCTAAAGTTTAAAGATAACTTTTAGTTTATTTTACTAAGGTGCAAATACGTATTTTTGTGCCATTAATCGCGGGTTGGAGAATGGCATTGAACACTTAGATTATAAATAAAACTGTCCCATATCTTATTGAAAAATGTGTTCATGAAAACGTTTTTTAGAAGTTGTACCTACATACACGTGTAATGTTAGTAATGTGTATATAGTAGAGATTATTTAATATTAACTGACAACAGATGGGATGTTATATATTGTAACATTTTTACCCGTTTATAAAAGTAATTAATGCCACGAATTTTTGTATTTAAATGCTCACATATTTGTGGTACAAAATGTTGCTTGTGTGATTCGGTCCTTGCGGTGTGTTGCCGACGTGAATATGTGAGCATTATGTATTTTTAAGTGAATGATAAATTTGGACCGCGTTCACGATAATTGATTGACATTTAGTACAGATTGTTAAAGAAAAAAATCTTACGTGTTTTGTTATATTTGTTTTTACAACTCCCACATTAGGAATATATCCTGTGTTACAGGGACTTAATAGGCACAAAGAACACCCATACTCCGAACAACAATTAGTGGATCATACAAAGTGTTGTCCCATATGTGGATCGAATTCACAACACTTAGCGCAGTAGCAAGCGGTGACCGCTTAAACCACTACACCATCCGTGCAGTTATAGTGGGTGCATATTAAATGAGAATTATAACGGAAGGGTACAAATCCGAGTGTCAAAAATGTTATTTCATTTGATTCAACCGCTAAAGCTGGTAACGCATTTGTGACTCCTCAGTTGCAGGTGTCGATAGGCGATGGTAGACACTTACCATGTGACCCATTTCCCTATTTGTATACACAGGAGAAAATCACAGTGAACTGTGATTTATCATTCGAATTTTGCGTACGTAGGTCTGGGTTGCAAGGTAGGTAGGTTAGACGCCATTTAACAGGAAATCTCGTAATTTTTTAATTATCTATATATAATAAAATAATTACTAGATTTACTGTTAAATAGACGAAATAGGGTATTTATGCATCGTCTGAAAACAGCTTATTGGCAACAACGCGTGAGTAAATAGTAACCCTAACCTACGAACGAACAAATCGAATGATAAATCACCGTTCATTCACAGTTCACTTAGATTTTGTGCCATGCCAACTTATTAGCCCCTCGGAATATACAAAATCAATTATCGTAAGCTTCAGTCCATAAATGTTTATGTATCATTGTCGCTGTGGTTCATTGTGGGTCAATGTTGAATAATATATATATATAAGTAATAACGTGTTCGGTTAGATTCTTTATTAATATAACACATTGTTTTTTTTTTACATTCCTTTTGCGTCAATATTGAGAGGATGTTATTTTTAATTCTTGGGTATTTTTGCTAAAGAAAGTGTACAGAATGTGTACAATGGTTTCTCTACGTTTATTTTTATTAAGTTATATTGATTTTTAGAATAGAAATTGTGTGACCAATACGTCACGCGACACCGAAATTTCAAATGGATATATCACTAACCTTCTATTTTAACAAGGAATATAATAAAACGATATGCTAAGAAAATTTGTAATTTATAGACTCATCGCTGTTTAAGCTCACCAAACCAAAAATAATACTAGCTGAGTGGTTGCAAAGAGAAGGAAAACCTGAAACAAACCCTATACCAACCCGCCAGCGTGGTATAGTAGGCAAAACCTCCTTTCTACTGAGAGGCCTATATCCAGCAGTGGACTGTTAAAGGCTGTTGACGATAATGAGTGGTTGTCCTGTTCAAAAGTGAAAAAATATTCTCATCGGGCCCACTTAAACACACTGAAATAATTCATGAAAGTCGAGCCAGCGGTTTATGTCAAATTCAGTGACATATACAAGTCCAGAAAAATCGTGAGTGCGGTCTTCAATCAATATTTTGACTTAAATGATTAAACAACCTAAAACCCTGGTAGTAGTGGTACCCTGGTGGTAGTAGGTCTACATTTGTTTTTTATATTCCTTGTTAATTCCGTTTGTAAAATTTACATATTTTTTTGTAATTTCAGTTTTAAATATTGTTGAGTGGATAAAGCGACGTTTTTTCTATTTGTCAGTATTGCATTGGCTACTACAGTCGTACTGAGTATGTTTGACGAAGTGAACTAAAATGACGAACAAACTTATTATTTATGTAATGTTAATACAAGTACAACAGTATTGATCTATTTATTCATATATACCTTGGGGTAAACAGATCGCCTGTCCCTATCAAGAAGGTCGGATATGCAATTTTCTTGATTTTGTTTTTAGTTTATTATTGACCTAAAGAAAGCAATGGTTTTTAGCTGTTTTAACAAAAATTCATTTTCCCTCATAGTTTTTGAAATAGCCATGTTAAATTACATGTAAAAATTAAGCAATTTTAAACTTTGACGCGCTCCTGTAAAATTGCTCAAACTCAAACTCTCTTTATTTCATAAAATTGTTTGAAATCGTCTTTTATGTAGACTCTAAAGTCATAGATCAACACACACAGAAGCAACAATCTCTGTTTTGTTAAATAGATAATTTCTGATTTGCAGATCCTACATTCTCAATAGGGACAGGCGAGATACAACATATTATGTTTATAATTATATACAGATGTAATAATGAATCAAATTATTACAAACACAATGAGGTGCTTAGTATGCCATTAGTTGCCATCTATATTATTTTTTTGATAGTATTTATTGTTTTCTGTGATAAAAAAAACTTTTTTTTTCGAAGATGACATGATAATATACTTGGTATTATTTTATATTTTAATATAGATCCTTCAGATGTGTCGTATGAAATAATATTATATATTAAAGAGTAATGTTAAGTTGCAATGTTGTACGTATTATATATAAAGGGCGATACATTTGAAGTAGCTATGTAGTAATTATTCATATAATAACTATAATTTAATGATGTCGTGGTGCTGCTACATCTCGGGGAAATTGTTTATGTTAACATACAGTTTCTCGTTGTACAAATTATATACAAAAATCATTATTTTGTATTTGAGTGATGGCGTGGTTAGTTTTGAATATATGTGAACAATACTTTCAGTACGCGAACAATTAAATACACGTTGGGCAGCGCACGTCGTGGGCTTCAACGGCTCCCATTTAGTTACGTTACTTCGGTTTACTCACTCCGCCTATAAATGATATTAACGCGGCGATATGAAAAATTAACTATTTTATTGTAATCACATTAGCCGTTAATTTAAGAGTAGGATGTTCTACCTCTAAACAAATCATAGTTGATGTACAATATTATAAACTTTTAACAGAAATATTTGTTTTTATTCTTAACATCTTCATCTTTCCACAGAAGAATTCTCGATGCCGATAACTGGTTCAGTCAGGCTCATGAGCCACTGGACCATGTTTGTATTACATCAGGATAATAATTTGAGAAACAAATTTGATACAAAATACAAATTTTCATAGTGTAGCTAACATACTGTTATTATAGTTAAACCGTCGTAAGCTTGGCCCTCCTGATGGTTTGGGGGACGCGGGGCGGGGGTGCATTCAACCAATTAGCTAGTGCGTCGCTGTCCGCCGGCAGTGACTGACGTGAAAGCATGGCTGTACGTGTTATTTTTCTTAAGACTGCTACACACGGTATTATTTTGCAATAAAGTTCGGCTTACAGACTTTACAGACAGTTCTACTGTTAAAGTTCTAATAAAGAATGTTTATTATTTTACTTAATTTTTAAATTGTATCTGAATAAAATTTACATGATGAAGATAAGGTGATTTTATTAAAATTATTTTACAGTATTAAATTTTACAATTAATCATAAATCTTACAATACACTGACATTATAATACATGGAAATAAATTCGATTTTTATTACATCGTGTGTAGATTAAATCTCAAACAAATAAATCTGAAGATATCGAGTTAGTACATCGCGTCATGTATAGCCGAGCGCATCACCCGCCCCGCGTCCCGCAAACCGTCAGGATGGCCAAGCTTACGGCGGTTTAACTATAGTGTATCTTACAGATCCGCACAGAAAAAGAAGTGTATCTTACAGAGCCGAAAGTATGTCTATATCGACCCGTCATAAAGTTAACTGAGCAAGAAGGAAGGAAAAATTTGTTGAAGTCAACAGTTCTGGCAAATATGGAATAACTATCACCTGGTGTTTTTACCCTTCATGCACTATGTCCTAAGGCATTCTCTACCAGTCAACCATTGGGTGATACAGAGAAAACAGGAAGTACTCGTAGCTGCATTGTGGTTGAAGTTAATTTTGTAATTTATCAAATACACATATAAACCTATCATACACTAGAATGCATACATATTTATTAAGTACATACATATATAACACAAATGAATACCATTTATAATATTACTGTGTCAGTTCATTCTGCCAGCGTATAAAGGATTTCTTTCTCGCAACAACTTAATATAAGTAGGTGTCACTGACACTGGCTCTGCCGCCATCATGGATTTTAATTTTGAGAATACAAAAATGTATTTATATCTAGGTGGTCCTGCTGGGGTCAGTTCACAGAGTACAGTAATACTATTAGAGAGGTCAGTCTCCATAGCTCGGCCACGGTTGTATCTCAAAAACTAAGGCACCTAGCGAAGATCTGGTTTCTCGCTGGCAGCTAGACTGCTGCGCTCCCTTTTATTTAAGGTAATTAAGAAAGAGATAGATGCGCGTGTCGACGCGCGCGAGACGAGCTACTTAGGGCGAGTTGCCCGTGACGTAAGATAACGTCAGCCACAGTTAACGGTGGAACATGTTATGAATAGGTAGTTTTAGAACTTAAGTAATAACAGCGTATAAAGACAATCACAAGACACACCGAACTACGGAGTAACTACTAAAATAAGAATTGCTAATCCTGTATCGCGATATAAATAATTCCCTCGCCGATTAGCATATATACAACTTCCCAACATCAACCGTTGGGATGTGGCCCGCCAGGCATGATCACCACGCCTGGTCAGAGGATCCTCCCTTGCTGTTAGAGGGGCATGACACCCGTTCCTCCACATGTTTAAACTCCGAACGCAAAAAAAGGTAACTTATTTATCTAGGAATTTAACAATCAGTTTTTAAGTAATAATGATAACTTAATTGTACTTCAATTCCTTTATTTCGTACTCTTCGATCTAGCTCTTAGACTATTCCCACCGTATAAATTGAAATATCTAACTAATACCCGAGTAAATCTGTGACAAAAAATGTAAGAAAAATTAACGAGTCAATTTGGGAGGAAGCACATCTTCGCTAGGTGCCCTAGTTTTTGAGATATAAGCGTGGCCGAGCTGGGTAAATTCTTCCTAGGTCGGCCACCTAGAGACGGTTATAACTTTTGAACCAGTGACCAACAAACTAAATTTGGCACAAACTTTGACAATTAGCGACTAAATTAAGTTGAAAACAGATCTTCGTTCGGTGCTATAGCTTTTGAGATATAAACGTGGCTAAGCTTCGGAGATTGTCCGTAAATATGCTACCTAGAAACGCTTATAACTTTTGAACCAGTAGCCGACAAATTCTGATATTTGGCGACAAATTAGCGAGTAATATTGTTTGTATCAAAATTAAAATCCATGATGGTGGCCAGCCTATCGCAGTCCACTGCTGGACATAGGCCTCTCCCATTGCACGCCACTTAGATCGATTTTGGGCTTCTCGCATCCAGCTCCTGCCAGCCATCTTGCGCAAATCGTCACTCCACCTGGCCTGTGGGCGTCCTACACTACGTTTGCGCGCGGTCTCCACTCAAGAACTCGTTTTCCCCAACGGTTATCGGTTCTGCGGCTAATATGGCCAGCCCACTGCCACTTCAGCTTGCTGAGCCGGTACGCTATGTCGGTGACCTTAGTTCTCTGCCGGATCACCTCATTTCTGATGCGATCCCTTAGAGAAACGCCGAGCATAGCCCTTTCCATAGCACGTTGAGCGACTTTGAACTTGTGGACCAGCCGTACCGTAAGTGTCCACGTTTCAGCTCCGTATGTCATGACGAGTAGGACGCACTCATTAAAGACTTTCGTCTTAAGGCACTGTGGGATGTACGATGAGAAGACAAGCCCGTGTCAGTGACATCAGTGACACTATAAGTAAATTGAGTCAGAACTATTGGGCACATACAAAAGGGTAACCATGTTTAATATATCTAATTCATATTATAAGGTAACTTCTTGAAAAGCTTAACATTGTCAACTACGTACGTCAAATTTTTTAACGCTCAATGAGGGCACTGTTTGCAAAGTAAAAATGCTTACTTCAACTGTTGTCACACAGTCAGGCAGATGACTGACAATAATGAAATTTAAAGCTAAGCATAATTATTATTAACGTACTTGAACTGTTGGTTTAAAAAATTAAAAATTGAATAGGACACAATTGAAACAACAATAGAAATATCAACAACTTTAATGATTGAATATATACAAGAACAATATACATACACAAGTTTAACAAATATTATTATCTGGAGCGGAGTGGGGCGGAAGGGGGGAGGGGGGGGGGGGTCCTCCCACCGAGCACACACACTACTAACTATTACGAAACTAGCTCCAGGAATCGACCTGCGAACTGACATCTCTTATTCGCAAAGGTTTTGATTCTACATGCTATTGCTAACAAAATCTTTAATGTGCTACAAAATAATTAAGATCATATCCAGTAAAAAAAAAACAACTAAAATTATAAACGTGTGTACCACTTAAATTTTCACAGAATCAATTCGTTGTGATTACAAAATTTTAATTCAAAAGCTTATTTAAAAAAATAACTACAATTTAGTTAACACTAAAACTAAATACGAATACTAAATTTTATATAACAGAAAAAATGTACTTCTCGTAGAGCTTAGAAAATAATATACAATAATATAAAAAGAAAGCATCCAAATTGCACAACTAACGTGTCCAAGCAAGGCCGTCGTAATGATACTTCGTTCGGATATGTCTAACGATGTATTATTGTCAATATGTTGAAAGCGAAACTAAGCTTTGGACACACGACAGTGTCGAGTTATTAATCACGAGACAAATGAATTAAATCCGTCTGTGAACAGATTTTTCTGCTTTTACATGACAAACATTATTTTTAGATATCTAACAAACTCCGCACGCGGCTACTGGCTAACATCGTACTCCACAATATCTTATATAAAAATATGAAAAAATAAAAATAAAAGAATAATTTAATCGTCTTTAAAATCTAAAGTGAATCGTCAACCGTGTCAACAGAGGAGCGAGTTAATTTAAAATATACGTATTCACAGCCCTAACAACACCCTTCGGACGTCCCTAATCGAGTCGAGGTTATATTTACAATGTCCTGCACTTTGTCTTGTTCACGCGAACCGCACGCGACACACGCTGTATATCCAGAACATGATAGGTTCTCCTTAAATAAGACAACGTCATATTCTTGGCAACATATATCAAATATTTGACCAAACATTTGGAGATGCGAACTAGAATACTAATTAGAGTAAAGATGTAAGTAAATTTCAATATCATAATAACATATACAAGTTAAACAAATATCTTAATAACATAAAAGGTTTGTCAGAAGATATTAAGGTCATATTCACGAACGATACTCGCCTCTGTGGAGTAGAAACTGCCACTATATTCACAATGCCTTCTAAGTCTACGCACTGGGAGAGCTCACAGTAAAGCCTGTGCAAGTTAGTGAATACGTGTCTTGAGAATATTTGTATTTCCAGATAATTTTATTTGGCCATTCAACTACAACCGCAATTCAGGAAAACATTAAACATAAGGTTTGATCAAACATTGGGCACACCAATCAACATTTAGTTTCATTACAATTTGTCAATTTCGTGTGTGACCAGGAAAGTGAAGTTGAAATGTGTAACTACCCTAATTTTATTACATTTGTTACCATAACTATTTTTATTTATTTTCAATATCTGTATTTTTTCCTTTGTCCATTTTCCTGGCCACACTAAACAATATAGATAGAACACTAATAAATCTATATCATCATAGTAACAATTTGTTTTAAATCGAACAAGAAATATTTAATTTAAAGTGTAAATCGTACTTCGTAAATAACATTTAGGCAAAGGTACTCCGTTAAATGTACTTTAACGTCACAACTGAGCTTGTTATCACATATGTATACCATTGCATGAGAGAACTTGAGCTAATTTGAAATGTACCTTGGAGATAATATTTAATGCCGGTTGATTACGGAACAGAACCCCGAATAACACAGCACTAACTTATATATTCAGGGGTGTGACACTAGACCCAGCCCAGATGGGACTTCATGACTCTTATGAACCTCCCCCCAGGATCCGTCCTTGCATATACTGCACCGACTATAATAGCTTCATTTCAACGTAGTGTTATCTCACGCAATAGGTGTCAATAGCAATCGTTATTCCACTAGCAAAAATATAAGTCTTTATTATTTCGTAATCTAGTTATTGCTTAGGCAAGGTATCGCAGTATTGAACGTATTGTATAACAGTGAACACTACACATATCGGACACGCTAGAATTTCGTTGGTATTTAATGACTATTTTTTTTATAATAAATAACTGTTGAATTTATAGGTTTTGATAGATATCTGGGTTTTTCTAGTTTAGCGCTTACAAGGTTAGCAAGAAAGCTATCTTAATCAGTATATGTTTAGAATACAATACAATATAGTGTACCAGCGCTACCTCTAAGTGGCATTACAGGGAGTTAACAGCCATTTCTTACTCATGTATATCTAAATATGTATGTAATGTATATAAAAATATGATTTTTATGAGTTCCGAATAAATTTGTCTTTCAATCTTTTCTTTTTTAATACTTGGGTATAATATTAAACTACATAGGGTTGTTCTATAATGTTTGAACACACATCCATTAGCCAAACTTATTGAAATTAATGTATATGCAAATAAATAATGTTTAGATCCCACATATAATTTTATAATTATACCGGTTGTACATCTAGATAAAAGGGGGTTACACTATCGTCCAAATTAATCAAGCATACATAGCATAACTAGCCGCCATCTTTAATTGACTTTAATTATTTTATTTGTACTACAATTTCTTCAAGCCAAAATTAATTTCACATTGGTAAATATTAATTTATCTATTAATTAGTTATGTTAGTATATTAGCACTCGACTACATTCAATTACTATACAAGAATAGAAATTAACTCTGTTGTGGCAAGGTATTTGTCCTTCGTTACATCATCACCCTGTTCATTTATTCTCCTATTGTGTTTAGAACCATAAAAGCATTGAAAACTATTAAATATATTTGACTAAAGAAAATAAAAAGGCATAGATTTCCTTCTGATAAAAATTAACTAAATAATTTCAAACCATTTCAGTTTAGTTTTTATAACGTAGCTATGTTAGGGTTGCCAAGTTATGAAATGATTTAGTTCTAAATAAAGAAAGATAAAATAATGCAAGTTACTTTGAGTGAGGTCTGTCTGTCTGTCTGTCCCTTATGGATAAACTAAAATAAATAAGAAAATAGAGCCAAGGAAAAGTATCATCCTAAGTGATGACACTTAGTAGAAATCTGAACTACACTGACTGATTAGATTATACAGATGACATAGCATAAATAATATAATAGGTACCCACTGTCCTATATTAGTAATCGTCTCAATGAGCATGTTAACAAAACGCTCATGTATATAACACAAACAAAATTAGAACAAATCATTTTTGAAAGAACTAAAATATTTATGACATGTTTGCCTTGAGATCCACTTCTAATCACGAAGGATTTCTTATGGTTTAAGATCCAGAAGGTTTCTCTTGCGTTGTAGCCGCGGTCATGTCGTCCCATAGTGGGAGATATGGGATGTGGTGGAGCCACGTGTGGCGTGTGGCGGCTCAGAGCGAGTCGCGGTGCCACACCCACGTACGCTTGGTGTGGTCGAACCTGTGCGACAGCCACTGCGCCTGCAGAAGTTCCAGTCTATCTTGGGAGAGGTATAGAGGCTTGCCGCGTCTGGAAAATATATACATTAGTTAGTTTATATTTCATTGTTCAAATATAACGCCGTTAATTGGTTGGTTTAATTTAGCCACAGAGGATTGCTTTTTTCCAAACTTTTACATAGTTTCAATTTGTTTTTATAATTCTTCATTTTTTATTATGTTATAGAAGGGTAAAGACGGGTCTCTTGATGGTAAAGCACTAAACATCAAAATTGTTGCTACTTTAAATCATATTCATTATGGTAAGCACATAAACATCAAAATTGTTGCTACTTTAAATCATATTCATTGGATGAAATGATTGGTTTTTGTGACAGCGATTTCACATGTGATTGTGATTTCGTCATGGACAAAGATGTGGCATTAACAAATCTTTTTATCAAAGATTACGACCTATTTTTTTACTTTTCTTCCTTTTACTTTCGCGAGTCTTGCGCTAGCGTAATAATGATAGTTAAGTAGCAGTAGTTTTGTAAATCAGTCACAGGTGTAATTAGAGGATTTTTAAATCATATGATTTATCACAAGTGATTATGATTTTATTTTATCCCTAGTAAGCACCTTCCGCTGCCCACGTCTACTATTAGAGATACGAGTGTGTTGGCGACTTTATGTGTCCTTCAACCAGAAGTTACTGATGGCTCGACCCGTCCCGACTGATATGACCTTCAAACTTTTAAGAAAAGAGCGTACTCCTTCCTAAAAGGCCAGTAACGCGTTTGTGACTCCTGAGTTGCAGACGGTCATGGGCGGTGATGGTCAATTTTAATAAGGTGACCCGTCTGCTCGTCTGCCCCCTCTAACATAACAAAAAAAAAGGCAGTAATAGTGTGATGAGACTCACTTGAGGTCGCGGTCCTCCTCGTCGTAGTCGTCGAGGTAGAGCGAGCCCCACAGGCACGCGCGTCGCCCCCGGATCACGATGATGTACGTCGACGTCACCACCAGGAATATCCCAGTGCCACCGCCGCACTCCATCGCGTGCTTTAGTACAAGGAATATTAAATTAAAATATTTGAAAAGGATTTTATGTCATTAAGGGTCCTTATGTCCTGGATTATCTTATTCGTTTTGTATTCACTGATTAAAAAATGCGATGAGCGTAGTGCGTACCTGCACGGCCTCGGCGACCTGGTGCTGTCGACAGCAGGGCTGCTTGAGACACACGAGGGTGCCGCACAGCAGACACACGGACGCCTCCTTGGGCACGGCCCCGCACTGCAGGCACACGCGCTCGTGGTAGTACGTGAACAGCCGGTCGTAGTCGCGCGGCAGCGCCAGCAGCGCCGGCCCGACCCACTCCACCGCCATCGACCGCAGCAGCCGCCGCACCTGCGCATGCACCACTCCTGTATCCACTGCCATAGGCTCTATCCCCCCTCTAATTCTTACAAAAATTCTTAAGATAACATTCAACTTAGCCATGACTTCGAATTAAAATAATATATGAACCTCTGTCTGTATGTATTTATATATATTGTATGTATGTAAGTGTATTAGTTGTATGTATACTGTAAAGATATGTGCCTTATATTCGTTTTTCTTTTTTTTCAATTGGTTGTAATAGTATATCGCAGGCTACTCTATTTTTTTTAACAATATTCGTATAAAGGTTGTCTATAAGAAATCGCCGTGAGCGATAAGACCGCCTATTGTTATACCGAAATGTGTTTAATATCTATACAAATAATAATGCAATGTATACAATAAAAAGATATAATACATTAAATATTTTTTATCAGGTTCTACAGCTCAGTCTATTTCTGTTTCAATTGAAATTCTCTTTTGAAGCGAAAATAAAAAGTTCTTAAAATTGGAAATCTAAACATTTAGTAAATATTTAAGGCTAGTGTGTGTGTGATTCTCATTTAGTTTCTAGGCTCCTTAAATACAATTTTTTTTTTAATATTCTACCACATACACACAACGCCATCTAGTCCCAAACTAAGCAGAGCTTGTACTATGGCTACTAGACAACTGATATAAATACATATATACTTTTCTTTTTTGTAAATACATACATATTATACATAGAAACACCTAGAACAAATCAAACATTAAATGTTCATGCACACAAATGTTTGACTTGAGCGGGAATCGAACCCGCGACCTTTGGAATAGCAGTCCGTTACACAAACCACTACGCTATCCGGTCGTCGAAATACTATAAATATGCACACATTGGTATTATTTTGAGACTATCATTTTATTAATAATTAGCTATACGCTGCCACACTTCGCTGTTGCACATTGTAGTTACAAAACATAGATAAAAACCAACTTTGAAGCGTACACAAACCAACTTAACGTGTTTATTTAGATGAGACCAATAGGTAAATATTGTAAGTCTTAAGTAACTAATAATAAATTGCTGGAGTTTGGACTTATGTTATTCGTTTTAAAGATCAAAAACGATGATCTGATGATGAAATTAAATTATTTATAAAGGCAATTGATTAAGTATACATTTTGATATTTTTTTCTGTTTTGGCCTAGATTCCTGTAGAATCTTACACACTATACTTACAGCAAGTTGACCCCTGGCGGCAGCCGTCCCCAACTGTCTGGCCCAAGCCCTGGCGGCGATAGCGGAGTCCGGCGGCAGAGCCCTGCCCGCCGACCACTCGCTCCACTCCATGCCATCCGTCACCAGCTCCAGGTAGTACGCCAGGCGGACGAACTCTTGTCGAGGAGTGGACACTTCGGGGAGTTCGTTACCATATAAATGATGTCGGAGAAGGGCAGCGATACGTAGGAAAGGCAGGAGGAGCTCTTGTAGCTGGAAATGTTTACTCGTATTAGATATGTTTCAGTAATATGCATATATATTGTATTACAGTTCAATAAAAATAAATTTTAATTCAAAATCTTGCATGTGCACGCACGCACATTTAAAAACTAAGAAAACATGTTAAAAATATATACAAATGCACACAAATATATTTGACAATATTTGACAAATAAAAATAATATATTTACAAAAGAACATGAAATGTAATAAATATATAAAATATAAATGAACATACCTCTTTCTCCATTACGACTAGATCCGGTGTCGCCTTGTCATGTGGGGCGGGTTGCGTCGGAGGTCCATCCTCCGTGAACAGGTCAGATCCTGCCAGAGCGGCCAGCAAGAGCTTGGCGGCGGACCTGAGCCCGGCCGGCTCACCAGGTCGGGCCGGGCCCAGGAGCGCCGCGCGGAACTCCGCACTGCCGCTCGCTATGAACTGGCACACCACTTGGTAGTAGCTTAGGGAGTACAGGGCGCGGACTATGCACGTAAATTCTTCTGTAAATTGGATAATTATTTATCGGTGTATTTATAGTTCATATATCAATAATAATTTTAGAGTAGTTTGGGGTAGTAGGGTAGTTAGTTTATATTAATTTTAAAGAGCAGTCGCAAATATTTATGAATTTTATACCGTTTGAAAATATTTTGCATAAAGAGTTGTTAAAAACTTTAAAATGTGAAGAAAAACTAATCACGTGTAGTCATAAAGTATCTGTGCCTGATCTATGTATTTGACAAAACAGAGATTGTTGTTTTTGTGTGTGTTGATCTATGACTTTAGAGTTTACATAAAAGACGATTTCAAACAATTTTGATTTTTTTTGTGAAATAAAGAGAGTTCGAGTTTGATCGAATCAGACATCGATAGACTATTATTGAAAGTCCGTGACGTGATTAAAATAAATCGATGAAAATTGTCATCGTTCATGTTGTTTGTTCATGATAAAGTTTCCGTTCATCGATCGGAAGATGCGTTCAAGGTAACTCGCAGTGTTGGTTTTGATGTCTTTGACTATCGATTATATGCTCTGGATTTAGTCCCTAGAAATTTTAACTCATTCTCAAATTTAAAGGATCTTATTTATGGCTTTCGTAGATGAGTTTTTTAGTGGAAAGAAAACGATTTTTGCAGAAGGAATGAGAGATTTAGAGAAGCGATATTTAAAATACATTAAATTAGAGGGAGATTTTGTAGAAACATAAAATAGTTTTGTTTGAATTGTCTCAATTTTTTTAAATAGCTCAAGAAGTTTCTGATCCCCCCTCGTATCGATATATATGAAGCAGTATGAACAGAAGGCACTCACGCATGTCGATGTAGGGCGGCGTGGGCGGCGCCAGCAGCAGCAGCTGCATGAGCAGCGCCAGCGGGTCGCGCAGCAGCAGCGGCACGGGGCGCTGCGCGGCGGCGGCGGACGGCACGGCGGCGCCCGCCAGCCCCGCGCCCCCCTCGCCGGCCGGCGGCACGAGCGCGCGCCACGCCTCCAGCGCGCCGAAGCCCGCGCCCGCGCTGCTCAGCACGCGCGTGTGCGCGCCCGCCACCACCAGCAGCGGCACTGACACCACACCACATGATTAGTTAACGTCTCAACCAAATGTCTAAAAAATTACTTCACACCTTTGTGTTAATTAAAACTACCCATTACAACAGCACTACAAAGAGAAGGAAAACCCTATACCGACCCGTCTAGCCAGCGTGGTATAGTAGGCCAAAACCTCCTTTCTAAGGAGAGACCTATGTCCAGCAGTGGACTGTTAAAGGCTGTCGATGATGACGATGAAAATTAAAAATATTCGATGTTAATGTAGGACAATATTTATAATACCATATTTTAAAATGTTATATTGTATAATTTAAAAAAACTACATTTTTACATATATACATTTTTATTTGTTTACACACCCCTTGCAAGACCGTCTAATCCCAAACTTGGAATACATTAGAATAACTGCATACAATAATTACACCCATCCACAGAACTAATGACCGTTCTCATCACGCCAATCATTTACGTTAGATAATAACCACTGGATGTAAAAGCTTCAAATAAATAAAATTAATAACAAATATATTCAAACTATGTCAAAAATCATTTGCTTTTAAACATTAAATTACATCAACAACCTTTAATAGTCCACAGCTGGACATAGACCTCTCCTTAAAAGAAGGTTATAGCGCACTATACCAGCCAACTACTATTGTCCTACGTAGTTTGGTCCTTTAGTCGACTCTTACGACTCCCATGAGAGGAATAAAAATTGTAATACTCCGTCATCACATGGACGTAACTCATTACATATGTACATTACTAAAACAATTAATTTACTTCTTTAAATATTATTAAAGTGCTCAACATCGCCATTTTCACAAATCAATGTCTCAACAAATAAAATCTGTAATAATATACTATCTACACATACCTATACATTCGTTTCTGGGTTTGTACCGCGGCGCGACACAAGTCTGTAAGGTTCCCCCCCTCTGCACCAGCTCACACTCCAAGTTCGTTCGCACAAGTGATGCTACGAACGTGAAAATAGCGGCGGGCGATGACCCGTACCTCTGCTTCAGTTTACCTCCGGCCGTAGCTGTCATATCTTCCATGGCTTTGCCCATTGCTTCTGACAATCGACTAGGTGCCTGTGATTTGATGTAACACCATAATTATGTAATGCTATGTGAGATAAATAATTTTATTTATTTATTTTAAAATATTATGCACAGAATGTACAATGGCGGATATAATGAAATAGGATTCTCTACCAGTCTACCGTAGGGTGGTGTAGAAATTAATGAAAGGTGCACTACACTTTGGTTGAGAATCTAAACGTGAACATAAAAAGAAATAAATATTATGCTGCTTCGTACCGGAAGAGAAGAGAAGAAATAAGGGAACATACATATACATATATATATATATACTATAATATATTAATATATAAAATATCATATTTGTGATGATGCTGATATAGCTGTTCTGGCTGTTAGCTAGCTGTCAACTTAAGTTAACAACATCACTGATTTCAAGGCGTTTATAACGAATTGCAATATATACTCGTATACCTGTATGTTTCAGTTTAATTTATTTGAGCTGATGGATTTATTGCAAAATTCTATATTATTTATTAAAAGTAAATCGTTATGGTATATAATACACTTCAACATAAACTGATAGGTGAAAGAACCTATTTTAGGAGTTTTTGTAAATTAAAATATGCTTTAGTTCTATGAGAAAAAAACTTGTTTACTAAAATATTCGTAAGGAGATCAGGAGATCAATTACATTGAGATAGTTATTCCAGTTCGCTTCAAAAGGTCAAGTTTTAAATTATTTTGAATGTTTGTAACAGTGTAAGTATATAGCTGACGGTTGAAGACTCACGGGCGGCGGGTGGTCGCGCTCCAGCAGGTCGGCCACGCGCTGGGCGCTCTGCGCGAAGGTGCGGGGCGCGCGGGGCTCGGGCGGCGCGCGCGGGGCCAGCGGCAGCACGCAGTTGGCGAGCTGGCGGCACACGGGGCACAGGAACTCGCCGCGCTCCACGTGCAGGTTGTGCGGCCGCTGCGGCGCCGCCAGCGCGCGCAGGTACGCGTGCAGGCAGCGCAGGTGCAGGTGGTGCCCGCACGACGCCACGTGCACGCCGCCCTCCCAGCCCACGCTCACGCTCACCAGCCACGACTCCTGGGGGTCACGAATACATGTCTGTGTATATGGTCGAAGACTAGCAGAATATCATTTATTATAAGCTTTCGATATCTACTGCCTTACTGCCAACAATTAATGACTCAAGTAATTGAAAAAAAAAGGCTAAAATTAAATCATATTGACCATACTGAATATATCTTTTGCTACTAAGCAAAAATTGAGGGAACTTGGTTGGAAAGTGTTAAGACCTTGAGCTTGTGTTAAGCTAACGACTGTCTAATACGTTAGGACATACTGAGTGCCTTTTTTTTTCCGTGCGGAAATCCCCTCGGATACCACCTGTCGGTGGCATGTCGCCGGGTACTAATAGCCGGGGAACCAGGTATACCCTAGAAAGGAAGTCCCTGGTGCACATACTGAGTGCCTGGATCTGACCACTTCCAATAAAAGAATAAAAAAAAAACAATTATGGAATTCAAAAATGGAACCCTTTTGGAAACAAGTTACTTTTAAATTTGCGAGACTGTCATTAATTTTTTCATTGTGACATCCTTTCGAAAATTGTGTGTCGCTATCAAAATGAATTCAACTGTGAACATTTTCGTTCAATAATTTTTGTTGTGGCTTAAGTCAACAAGAGAGTTGCCAGAGAGTTCAATTGGCATTTGGGGATGGAGCACCACGTCGCAGCTCTTTGTATTCGTAGTTTGGTTTGTTCTCCATGACGAGGTACGTTGAAGGTGTGGTTACAGACTCTAATATTGACACCGTATGGAACTTATTGAAAGTAACAAACAACTTACAGCAAAATTCTGTTTTGTTAGGTATTGGGATGAGCCAAGTGCAAAACATTTTACATGTGCATCTGAAGGTTCGGAAGCTTTGTACTCCATGGATACGGCATGTAATACGTGTGTGTGTACGTTTCCTTTAATAATACAGTGGTTTCGGCGAATGCAAAATGCATAAATTGCAAGGGAATATACTTTGAAAAACAATAAATGTATCCTAAGTCTTATATCTAGTCTTATTTATCAGAATCTTTACAGCGGTACTTTTTATGAAAACAAAAAAAACTTTTACAGTAGTGGTATAGGGAATATGCACGTGACACCAAAATGGACAAAATATTTTTATTTGTAATTTTTATTGCTAAAAAAAGATACCCATACAATTATTTTTGAAATTTATTATAATTTAATAGTGAAATTTAATCATCAAAAATTGGCTTTTTTAAGATTCCCTCGCAAATTTCTAAAACGCAACGCTATTGGTTGAATAAAACGTGACGTCAACCTACACTGTCAAGAGTGTCAACAAGTTGTGTGTATTTGTAATATTTGGTTTCTGGTGATTATTTCTTTCATTTTAAGTTAATAACTAATACGTTTTCAGTGTTAAATTATTAAATTCCCGTGTAGAAAGACTCAATGACTGAAGATACTTTGTCAGGTGCAGTTTTGATATGATTTGGGCACAAAGGAACGGCACAATATTTATAATAAGTTTTTATTGGCTTTTCCATGGTAATAAGTTAATTTTTATCACTCACTTTTTTAACTTTCACAAACTTTGTGAACTTCACTCCGTTGTTGACATCGAATTCGTCTGAAAGTGTAATCTGACGTCACAAAAAAAGCGCGCCAAAATGGACGTGTTCAAATTGCCCCAAAATGATAGTGATTTTAATAATTTTTTTTGCTTAACGGTTTATATTTCGGATGTGTTATATTTATTTTTGGTAATGTAGTAACTAGTAGAATCGTTTAAAAATATAAAAAAAATACATGCATATTCCCTATTATGTTACTACCTGCAAGATGGCAACAAGTTATCGAACAAAATTACACTTTTTTTTGTTAGATATAGTTAATAAATTTAGAAAAAAAACGTCTTGAATTTGTATAATTATAAAATGTGAAAAAAGCTTTGCCCGACTTATGAGTTTTAATTTTTAATGTCATACTTTTTGTATTTATGCAAGTAGTTTAAATTTTAAATAATAATAATCTGTATTTGAATTTTCTAATTGTTTTATTTTAGGTAGCTCATGAAGGTTTTGTTTTTTTTCTGTTTTTCTAATTTGTCTAAGATTGTGAAGTGCAGGAGCTCTATACCTTAATGTAAATACGTTTGGCTGGGACCCCACGATACAGGGTTGCTTAGTGTGGGGACCGCTCTTAATGTTTATCTGATAACATCTGCTAACTAATTTTATTTCTTGTTAAGCATTCATGTAATTTATTTTCTTTGTGTTTCTAAATAAATATTTTTTTATTAAAAAAAATATATATTTGAAAAACAATATATTTTTTATATGTTTACGAATTTATTATGACTAATAGTACCGCATTCTAACATATTCCAATTACGAATAAATCAAATGACAGTACGTGAAGGCGTGCGTACCTGGTCGAAGTGCTGGTGCAGGTCGTCGTGCAGGCGGTAGTGGTGCGCGGCGGCCGTGGTGTCGTGCTGCGCCTGGAGCCGCGCGCGCTCCGCCTCGCTCAGCGCCAGCCGCGCGTCCCCGCAGCCCGCGCGCCGCCGGTGGCCCAGCACCGACGTCGACTGCGCACACGCACGTACCGTATATCTTACTTGCATTCGCATTACACTCCGTCTTCTACTTACTCATTCAATATAATATATTCATGTGACCTTATCGTTTAAATTTGGATGAATAATAATAAACCTCACAAATGTCACCACGATCGTCGAAAACCGAACTAGGCGGAGCCTGTACAATAGCAACAAACTACTGGTAAATATACAGGGTGGAAGGGACTTCGTAACGAATACTAAAATAATGTATTCAGACTATAATTCTGAGTCGAAATCATTGGCATTTTCTACTGGAAAATTCTTTATATATATTTTTTATTTTACATTTTTTTTGTTCAAATGATGAAAAATTATATCACAATGAGTAAACAGCTGAAGGGCGCGGGACCTAATCCACCCTCGTCCCTCGACAGCCAACTTATTTAATGTGCGTAGACTGTTTGCATGTAGTAATAATAATAATTTTAGTAAGGGATAAATCTGATTTTGGGTTTGTATAAACAGAAAAGAACAATTCATTTTTACATTATTCTGGTAATGTCGATATTGACACTCACCTGTAATAACACAACAAGTCCAATGGGGTCGGCGGCCGTGGTAGGCGTGGTGGTGTTACATATAACGCAGTCGTAGTCCTTCTCGACCGCCACCTCCTCCTCCCACTCCATGGTGGCCGCGTCGGTCCCCTCCATGTTCTGCAAAGCCGACATGAACTGCTGTTGTCGCCGCGCGAACTCTCGCATCAGTTGTTGCTGGCGGTCACGAGCTCGACGTGACCGCTCTTCTTTCTCTCTTCGTTCTCTGTTCAAAACAATTTTATTATACAAAATGTTATAGTGACGCAGGCCCGTTTCTAGCCTATTGGAGGCCCTGGGCAAATGGGGCCTTTACGAACTTAGCTGAGAACTATTTTGTTGGAATATACAAAAAAGTATTATAGTCAGTCATTACAAAGTGACTTTTCGAAATAATTATGTTTTTCTGTGATAAATATTGATTTTCGATTGGTGATCTGGCAGGAATCGGGCCCCTATCGATCGAGGGGCCTTGGGCACGTGTCCAGAGCGCCCAGTGGGAAAGAGTGGCTTGGAGGGACGTAACGTATTATTTGAAACTGATGAATTTAACGAAAATGACTCGAAAAAAAAATGAAGACTACGAGAACCAAGAGAAATGAAATTATTACCAAATATTTAAAAAAATGATTGAATCATGAACGAAAAAAAGAGATTGAAATGTCATGAAAGTCGAAAATGATGAACTTGAAGTATGTTCCAGGTGTGACGTGGCAGTGGCGGTTACCTGGCGCGCTGCTCGGCCTGGCGCTCGCGCTGGTGCGGCCACAGCGAGTGGCGCACGTGCGCGATGGCCGCGGCGCAGCGCGAGTCCAGCGCCGCCAGCTTGCGCAGCACGCGCCCGATGAAGAACGGCCCGTCGCCTACGGACACAAGGATCGGTATTGGTTGTGGGCTCCCATAGCCTCATTTACGCGTCTAGAAAAGGTTAGCCAACCAAGCTCCTTCCAGAACCGCAGAAACCTGGTGCGTTCACAGGCTTCTAGGAGCAATTTTGTACCGGAAATAGTATTCAACATATTTCAATCAGTAACTACAAAGTAGAATGCAATCAAGTATTAAGGAAGTGCACATTATTATTGTGACGCTGTGTATTTTTATTACATAAAGTTAAGTTTGTTGAAGGTATATGAGAGCTGGAGACTTTTCTCTTCTATTAAGAAAAAGAACACTTCCTTGTTTTTTATTTTTATTTATTATTTTGCAGAGCATCGACCAACTCGGCCATCTTACTTAATACAGTTACGCTAGGGATGTGGGCGAGAGAGTGTGAATCTTATGAATGACAACAGAATGATTTAATACAAAAATCGATACTCAACAAAGTTTGTAAACTAAAAGTGTTCAAGACGGATTCCCTCACCGATGGGTTCCTGCGTCTCCGGTGCTGGCTCGTCTAAGGAAAACGAATCCAGTCTGCCGGACAGTTGTGAGTGTAACTTGAGTAACAAGGATATTATTGATTCATTCACTGGTACTGACTCTTCTGATTGTGTGTGTAGCTGCAGCTGTAAACAATATCATAAGTTTAGTTGATTGACAATAAAAAACCGGTCAGGTACGAGTCGAACTCGTGCTCCCAGGGTTCCGTGCCTACCCTGATTTTACGTAATCTACATAAAATCTGGGTAGTACCCTAAAGGTTTTCGACCCCAAAACCTATAGGGTACTTCCGGTTGACCTAGAATTGTCAATTTTGGTTAAAAGCAAGGTCTTACAGCACAAGTAAAGATAAAATTCAGAAAAACAAAAAAAAGTTGAAAATTAAGGTAAATTTTGGTACTTACAAGTTTTCGCGAAAATCGAAATTTGCCTATATCTGTTTATAGTGTTGATTCAGGATCTTGATTTATATACACCTAATAGGGACCATAGACCTAAGTATCTGGTATAAATTTCTACTACCTAGGTCTACCCTCTCTAGGAAAATAGGTGGTGACACACGGACAGACGGACAAGAAAGTTATCTTATAAGGGTTCCTTTTTTACCTTTTGAGGTACGGAACCCTAAACACGATGAAAACTTCAAAAATTATATCTTCTTTTTAGTTAATGGCAGGGATGTGCGTAGAGGCTAATAGCCACTGTCGCAAAATAGGGCTAATATTTTTTCGTGTTTTAATTAATAATAAATAATTTGTATATATATATTATTAGTAAGTCTTAAGATAGTATAACAAGAATGAAAAAGACAGTAAAAAAAACTATTGAGACTGCATTAGTTATGAATACCTGATTGCTGGTGGAGGGCTGCGGTTGTGTGGTAGACCCTTGTTCCTCAGGAGCGGGCAGGGCTGGTGGCGTGCCTCGCAGACTCAGCATCCATTCACCACCATCCATATCTGTGTATAGATGACAATTGTTTTTACACAATACAATATATTGTCTTATTAGCCTTCATAATGAGTTACTTCAAATCATTTTGATGCGTATCGTAATAAAAACGAGCAATGTTATTAGTTTGAATGAACAATATGTAGCGATATCCGAAACCGTTACCGACACTGATATAAAAAAAAAACGTATAATTACGGATAGAGTGGAATTTAAATCAGACGTTATCATCACATCAACAGCCTATACTAGTCCACTGCTGGACATAGGCCTCTCCTTAGAAAGGAGGTTTTGGCCTACTATACCACGCTGGCCAGACGGGTTGGTATAGGGTTTGTTTCAAGTTTTACTTCTCTTAGCAGTGCTGTTGTCCTGCTTAGTTTGCTCCCTTAGTCGGCTCTTACGACACCCACGGGATGAATTGGGGTGGTAACAATTTTCAGGTTACAGACGTTATAATAGGTTTTAATTTTATTTATATATGGTTGAAATAGTAGTATTTGTGATTATACGACCAAATAATGAAGTAGAAATAAAGCAGCATAGCAAATTTTTCCCCTGTACTTTCTTAACACATTTTTTTTTATGTTAGAGAGGGAAGACGAGCAGACGGGTCACCTCATGGAAAGTGACCATCGCCGCCCATGAACGTCTGCAACTCAGGAGTCACAAACGCGTTGCCGGCCTTTTAGTAAGGAGTACGCTCTTTTCTTGAAGGCTTGAAGGTCGTATCGGTCCGGAAATACCGCAGACGATAACCCGTTCCACAGATTGGTTGTGCAGGGCAAAAATTGTCTCGAAAAGCGCACAGTAGTGGAGCGCCAACTATCCAGGTAATAAGGATAAAATTTTTGCCGTGTGGAACGATGGCGGAAATTTGCTCATAAACTGATATTTATGCGAAACAGTGTAATAATCCTATTTCATGTTCGTAAAGAAATATGAAACTGATAAAATACTATCCAAATATCTGAATCCATAGCCTAATTATAAAATCTTGAACCCATAACATCATTGTTGATGTATACAGCACTGACTTTCTACTAAGTTAAAGTTACACAGTCCATTCGCGTTAAGAAAATAGTGACGCACTTGACCAATCAGGTTCCAAGAAATTATTGTTTTAATAATACTTATTTCTGAAAGTAGCTAAATAATAAAGACATGAAAAAAATTGTAGACCTTTGAGTTTTAAGTTCTTGCCATGATTTGTATGCGTGTATTTTTTAGAGTGCAAATCATGGTTTACTATTCACTTACCATAATCTATGGGCACGGGGGGAGTGTCCAGGTCTTCAGGTGTGGCAGCCAAAGCAAGGCTCATGTCAGAGTCAAACGCTGGCAAAGCTAATTGTTGTCTATCATTCTGGCGTATGTCCTGCTGAAGATACAATTGTATGATCATAGGAAATTACTAACATTAAGCAGAATAAAAAAATATATATGTTTTTTCTATGGGAGAGGAGAGGAAGAGGCGCAAACGAGCAGACCCGTCCCCTGATGGAAAGGGTCACCTGTGAATTAAATAGCTGGAATATTTGGAATATTAGGAGTCATTTGTTGTCTTCTGGTTTAATGAACAAATATTTATAACTAGCTGACCCTCGCAACTTCGTCTGCGTCTCTCAATAGTAATAAATTTTCTCCGTTTTTGAAACATTCTTCATTGGTGCTCCGCTCCTATTGGCCTTAGCGTGATGATATATAGCCTTCCTCGATAAATGGGCTATCTAACACTGAAATAATTTTTCAAATCGGACCAGTAGTTCCTGAGATTAGCGCGTTCAAATAAACAAACAAACAAACAAACTCTTCAGCTTTATAATATTAGTATAGATTTGGTTGATGTGGCAGTTTGTCCGTGTAGTGATGGATTAAGAATATAAATTGTCACTACCCCATAGGGGTGGAGACATTATGTATTCTTAATCCGTCACCAGACCAGCAGTGGACTATCAAAGGCTGCTGTTGAATTGTTGTTACAGTGAAAATGAAAGACAGTTGTATTCTGTTAGGAGTAGTAGTTACTTAGCTACTAAGAGGCATAGGAAGGCTAACTCAAGCGAGGTAAACGTACGTCTATAGACTCCAAAGCTCGTATGCGCGGCGCGTCGCCCCCGCCGTCGGACGTGTCGTCCACCATCGAGTCGCCCCGCGCCACCTGCCGATCGACATAGTTACTATTGGAGCTGTTATTCTGAATGGCAATGTAACATTGTTACACTTCCAGGTCTGGTTATATTTAACGTTTAGATGTCAACCAAAGAGGTGACGGAGGGGGGGGGGGGAAGCGGTGACATCCGACGATAGAAGTACCTAACACTGATTTTTTTGCAAGGCCGTCGCATAACTCCTCTGTACCTAATTTATATAAAATAACATTTCATGGTAAATATAACAATTTCTGGTTTGAATTTATTACATATGCTTTCAGTTAATTAGTAAATTTTCCATCCAGAAATTACATACTATCAAAGTATAAAATGTGTCTATTGCTTTTTTATATATTGTATAGTTAGTTAATACCTCTAAGGGCTGTGGCACGGCGAGGGCAGAACTAGTGGCTGGTAGTGAAGCAGAGGTGGTTAGCAGTGGTATCCTGGTGGCTTCACATTCTGATGGCTCCCATTCCGTGTCGCCTGTAAGAAATCATATACTAAGTTATATTATATTTTAAGAAATTTTTAAACTTGTTTATCGTAATATTGTTGAATTCATTATCAACAGCCGTTAACAGTCCACTGCTGGATATAGGCCAAAACCTCCTTTCTATAGAAAGCTATAGAAAGGAGGTTTTGGCTTACTATACTACTTATCCGACGGGTCGGTACAGGGTTTGTTTTAGGTTTTCTTTTTTTAGTTAGTGTTGAATTAGAATTACTATTCTAATTTGACACTAATAAGAGGTACATTATAATTACTGTACAAGATAAGCAATTTGATGCGATGATAAGCGTAGAATGGTATACGTGTTGTTGAAACGGTGGTGGTAGTGGACGGAAGTAGCACGGCGTGTATACGCACTGTCAGAGTGGTGATGGTGGTGGTACTGGGCGGGGTAGGCGTGCTGCTTGTGGTGGCGCGGCGCGGCCGGCACGCTGGTGACGACGGTGCGCGCGTTGTCACAGACGGCGGCCCCCGCGAAGGCTCCCAGCAGAGGCACGCCGCTCACCGCGTTGCGCCCGCCTCCCGTCTCGGGCACCATCACGTCGTTCTGGCGACGATCATTTAAAAATAAACATAAGGTAGACCGGGCGACGACGAGCGTGTCTCGGCGAGTACGCACCGCGTGGCGCTCGGCGCGCTCGGCGTGCAGGTCGGCGGCCACGTGCAGCAGGTAGACGGCGAGCGCGAGCACGTGGTCGGGCGGCGCGTGCGGCGCGGGCGCGTCGGGCGCGCGCCGGTGCACGCCGCGGTGCAGCACGCCCAGCAGCGCGCCGTGCAGCACGCCCGACAGGCACAGCGCGCGCGGGTCGCCCAGAGACCCGCCGCCGCCCACGGCCGCGCGCAGCGGCGGCCACAGGACTCCCGCTCCGCTCTCCGGAGCTCCACCCGCTTTTTGCTTCTCGCGAACGCTGTTAACGTATCACCGGATTACTCCTATATATTTTTTTTCCTTTTACGCTTTCTGCATTACGACTAGCACGAAGCGGACTTAATGCCACATGGCATATACTGTTGACACGACTATATATACTGTTGGTACGAATCGGTTTCTTAATCGATTTCTTGTCACTTTTTTACGAGATGATATATAATAATAAGTCAAAAAGACTTTATTGCTATAATCAGTGCGGGGTTAAAAGGAATAAAATTTTATTAGTTAAAAAAAAAATTGACCGTTTTTAAGATGAGCAAAAATTTTATATGTTTCGAAGGTATTCTAAAGATTACTTTAAAATTATGGATTTCAATTTTTTTCATTGTCGAATTCAAACACTAAATGTTCGAAGCTGTGTTTACTATCACTCATTTATTTACTACCTATTAACAACCGATTGAAAATCATTATTTTATTGTTTTTTTTATATCTCTTAATTTTTATAACTATGTAATGTAATAAAAACAATATACTGACTATGTGGTGAAACGTTCCATGGAAGCGTGGAAGTCCCTCCTATGGACGGCGCGTCGCAACACATGGAGGGGATCGTAGTACTGCTCCCACACTATTGGCTGAGGTACGAACAGACCCTGCTCCAGATTTTCAGAGCCCTTCGGAGGTGGACGGTATGTCGACAACTGAAAAACAGATAATATATTTAATCTATGTTTTTTTAACAAAATTTTAATACTGACATAACTTATTTAAGCATCAGACAAAATAAATTCAATCAGTTTTTGGGTATAGCTTCGTTTGTGTTTATATAGATTTTGACCATCAATTCAGGTAGCGCCTGAGATACAGTACTTTTTTTTTGGATAAAAACGTGACAACGAGTGCAAATTTAAGAATAAACCGTTAAGTAACTAAGGTAGGAAAGCATGAACAACTCACAGCAACGTTTAAAATAATTGTTTCATAAGAATTTTAACACTTTTTTTGTGTTAGAGAGGGCAGACGAGCAGACGGGTCACCTGATGGAAAGTAACCATCGCCGCCAATTTTACCGTGGGAGAGCCATGCTTCGGCACGAATGAGCCGGCTCGGCCGGAGTGATACCACGGCCTCACAGAAAACCGGCGTTAAGCAATTCTTTCGTTGCCTTTCACTGAGTGAGTGAGGTTACCGGAGCCCAAATCCCCCCTCCCGCTGACCCGAGCGGGAGGGACTCCAAGGGCGGCAACGCACTTGTGACTTTTGAGTTGCAGGTGTCCATTGGCGGCGGGAGTTGCTTACCATCAGGTGACCCGTCTGGTCATTTGTCCCCTTATGGCATAAAAAAAAAGAAAAAATGAACGTCTGGAACTCAGGAGTCACAAACGCATTGCCAGCCTTTTAGGAAGGAGTACGCTCCAAACCTTTAACATTATTTTCTGTATTAAACATCTTCATGTGCGATTTTCTAGCTATATGCGTCATTATCTATACTAATATTATAAAGCTGAAGAGTTTGTTTGTTTGTTTGATTGTTTGTTTGAACGCGCTAATCTCAAGAACTACTGGTCCGATTTGAAAAATTCTTTCAGTGTTAGATAGCCCATTTATCGAGGAAGGCTATAGGCTATATATCATCACGCTAAGACCAAAAGGAGCGGAGCACCCATGAAGAATGTTTAAAAAACTGAGAAAATTTATTACTATTGAGAGACGCAGACGAAGTTGCGCGGGTCAGCTAGTGAACGTAATAAAGAGAGACATATACATGTATCTTCACCAGTAAATACACACAGTCTTACCTCTTTGAGTACAGTTTCGAAGTTCCTAGTGTGCGCGTTTCCCGACCTCTCGGGCATGAGCTCTAGTAGCTGGGAGTGGGTCTTGTCGCCCGCAGCCAGGAGCGTGCTCACCTCTAACCGGGACTGGGTCAGCTCGTCGTTACCTATAGAGGTATTCAAAATTACATAGAATGTTAAAGTTTCTAATACTTCCGATTCCGTTCAAATAATCCAGCACTGTATGAGAAGGAATATTACATATTTTAATATTAGAAAACATCACATCATTTTATTATAACATTGCTATAATAGTTTAGTGTTTCATCGTCATCATTATCATAATCATCAGCCTATCGCAGTCCACTGCTGGACATAGCCCTCTCCCATGGCAGGCCACTTAGATCGATTTTGGGCTTTTCGCATCCAGATCCATCAGTCTAGCGGGTGAGTTGTATATAGTGTCAAAATTTGCGCTCGATCGATGCAGAGCTTTTTGTGTTTTTGAAGCGTCCACAAAAGAATTAAACATTTGTACATATGTAGATACGTCTTACCACAACAAACAGGTGAAAAAAATCCAAAGCATTATTTAGATCCAGATTGTCTTGTTTATTTTAAGACTGAAATATATTAAACCACAATCATAGAAACAAAAACATTGAAATAGACACTTACTGAGGTTAGTTCGCGAGGAGACGAGTATTGCGAGGAAGGTGAGAAGCCCCTCAACCATGGCGTCTTGTTCAGCCGCCTGTGCTGGTGACATGGGCAACATGCTCAGCCATTCCCGTACGCCGAACCTACATACACACCAATATATATTAAATCAACTCCTGAAATGCTATATTAAACTTTTATTTATTAAACCCACACACTTGAATCGGACACAAAGAACACCCAGACTCATAACAACAATTTGTGGATCGCACAAAGTGTCGTCCCATGTGATCGAACCCACAACACTCAGCGCAGTTGGAAGCGACTAGGTGAAAGCCTCAACCACTGCGCAATCAGTGCACTTTATAATTTTTTTTGGAGTAGCAACAGCATGAAATGGTTTTTTTACCAGAGAGCTGAGTGCAAGTTTATTTGACATCGACTCGTTCTCGACAGCGCGCGCGTTTATCGTTGCGATTGGTGGAGGTTTCGGTGCGGGTTAAACGTAGCGCCGAACGCGGTCACCGTGATTTTCTTTATTTATTTTCTTACAATATCTTTACAGAATTTTTCCAATGCGATATTGTAGTTACATTAATTTAATTTAAACCTAAACTAAATTACAAACTAAAGTAACAAATTTTCATCAATCATCAACAGCCTTTACTAGTCCACTGCTGGACATAGGCCTCTCCTTAGGAAGGAGGTTTTAATTTTACTTAAACAAATTTTACTTAGTGCTATAATTGTGGATTCACTCAAACAACAACAAAATATATCCACAGCTATGAGGTTGAGTGTGCGCAGCGCGCGCGTCAAAGGTGCCTCGCGCAGTAAGTTAGTGCGTGCGCGCGGCACCGCGTAGCCGTCTGGGACATACAGACCCACCTTCTCTAACACATCTGAATTATGTATCCCCCCTCTAATCACCTTAAAGATATAGGTTACGAGTGTGAGTTCCCTCCTGACCCCCAGTTCATTAGATAAATTAACTGATAAAAAGGATAGACTCCGTACAACTTCATGTAAATAAATCTAATAAACTTATTTTGCACCTGTGATGATCGAGTAGAAGTGAAATAAACTCGCAATTGGCCCTCTGATGGTAAGTGCCTACCGCCGCTCATGGACTCCTACAACTCAAGAGTCACAAGTGCGTGGCTACCCTCTGCCAGAAATAGGGGGAGGGAGTTTTGGGTTCTGGTTAACTCATTCACTCACTGAAAACGGCAACCAGGTTTTCAATAGTCCTACTCCACCAAATATAGAAATATGACACATCAACTGCGGTATTAGGGTTATCGTGAGATACGATTCTTAGAAGCATGAACATAACAAATTAATTATAAGATAATTATAAGGAGATGATATAATCCCTCATGTATTGCTGTCATTCTTAATAAACGTTCTTACATATTATATTTGAAAACCTATACTTTAATATGTAAGGTTTTCTTACATGCAGTTCAATTCAAACTTGGAGGAGTCAGACTCAGATTGAGTCACAATAGCCTACAGTAGTTGCAATACATTTGCCTGACTATAAGCATTAGGCTTTGTGTGATTCAAAAGAGCTGCCGTGAGTTTGTTTGCCCTTTCTTCTCATGATGCTCAACCCCTTGGAAACGGGCGGTTGTAGATCGGCACAGGCATATAAGAGATTTTCTATACGTATATATTTAGTTTGCTAAATATTTGACAAAACAGAGATTGCTGCTATTGTGTGTTTTGTCTAAACTTTAGAGTCTACACAAGAGACGATTTCAAAGAATTTTAAAGATTTTATGAAATAAAGATATTTGAGTTTGAGTTGGTGTCAAAACGAATTATTAAAATAAATTACTAAAATATTTGTGTCAAAAATATTTTTTCGGTTCCTGGCGAAATTGTGATGCCCACAGCTATATATGTATATGTATAACTATAACGTGACGGTAATACCTGTATCTATGTATACATAATTATTGAAAGTTTGTGAACATATCAATTATGAGAAATCAACATAAGGATGTCGTGGATGTCGTAAGAGGCGACTATGGGAGCAAACTACGCAAGACAACAGCACTGCAAAAAGAAGGACAACTTGACACAAACCCTATACCAACCCGTCTGGCCAGCGTGGTATAGTAGGCTAAAACCTCCTTTCTAAGCAGAGGCGTATATCCAGCAGGGGACATTTAAATGCTGTTGATGATGATGAACAAAATCCCAAAACGATGATGGCGTTTTCAAGTCATGGCTTTACCGACAATAAAAATACTGATTTAAATTCACATTTCTAGTTTACAATAGCATACCGGTATGCTGACAAAAACACCAATAAGGACTATGACTCTCTGGTTGTCGATGCAGTGAAAGTCGTAATAATGATTACTTAATATGGCAATATTTATGCGGTAATTCCCCCGATGTTCAATTGACGATAGGAGTATCAGGGTTACGGATGATAATATTTAACCCCTGATATCATCAATAAAGATGTAGTTTTTGTAAATGATTAATAAAAGTTCCACAACAGACCGAAAGTAAGCGTCTGCCAGAATGCACACAACTTATATTACAGGCCTTTACCAAACTTCCATTTCCCTATTTTCCTAGCAACCTTACCTTACCTGATATACGACATATTCTTTTTTATGATACAGGGGACAAAACGAGTCACGTCTACAATTCAAGAGTCAGAAAATGTAAACAAAAATACTGATGAGAATATTAATTTCTGTAAGTAAAACTTTTCAGATATTTTTACAAGTCGGACTAACTCTGGGAAGAAACGTCGAAACAAACCACAGAGGTGTCTTTTTTTTGTCGTGTACAATGTTTTTTTGAAGAAAGGACCCTAGTTTTAAGTCGGCCTGTCCATACAGAAGACACACAGGCTAAAGCCATCGTGTAGCCTAACCGATACTAACCGACCCGAAGCACGACTAAGTGGCGGTAAGCCACAGAACTAACATTACAAGCCTTGATTAGTTAGTATCAAGGGCAAATTTTCTTGGGTAAAAATGTATGGGAGAATATAAAACATGCCATTTTTGTAATAAGGAGTGTATTAGTTAGATACATATTTTTAGAAATATGACGCGGACATATCTAGTGCGTAGTTTGTGTTTTATTTCTTCTGTCGTCATGTCATTCAAGAACGAAACTTAAAACTTAGATAATTTGCATTCTGAATGCTGACATACGCATATAAGTACAATTTAAATGCAAATTAGGGATCAATATTTTATGGAAAATGCAGAAAACCGATGTTAAACAATCCGTTCGATTCTTTTCACCGAGTACGGGTTTTCGGAAGCCCGAATCCCTAGTGCGACAACGCACTAAGGATTCTAGGGTTACAGGTATCATTGGACAGCAATGGGCGCTTACCATCAGGTTACCCATTTTGACAGGCCTGATGGTCTAGTAGTTAGTGACCCTGACTGCTAAACCGGAGGTCGTGGGTTCGATTCCCACCCAGGACAAATATTGTGTGCACGGTCATTTGTTCTGTGTCTGGGTGTAGTTTATCTATATGTATCTATTTAAAAAATATATAAGTATGTTTATCAGCAGTCTGGTTACCATAGTACAGGTTCTGCCTAGTTTGGGATCAGACGGCCGTGTGTGAGATATATATTATTAAAAAAAAAACCCCCCGCGCGTTTGCCATCTAGTCCATAAAAAGAAGCTAAAAGTAGCTACGTGCTATTGCAGACTCTGTTCCAAATCTCCCATTCCGCTGTCTGGTCTTCAAACATCTATGCATCCATCCTTACAAACTTTCGCATTTATGACAGTAACCACTTCAATCAGAAACGATACACGATTATTATGTTTTCAAATGTATTATGTTTACAAACAGAAAATCTATATTTATTGTGTGGTGTGACTGACCCTTTCCGAAATACCGGAGTGATCGTCCAACCGGACGAAACAGATTAATCAATTCTCACATGCAGCGTCTGGTGTCTGGACCTCTAAATTGGGGTATTGAATAAATACATAGGTATATAACAAGCGATATAGATGAACGCAAAGATATAAGGATACAAATATAATAATAATAATAATAATAGTAGTCCCAATCTAAGCAGAGCTTGTACTATGGGTACTAGACAACTGATATAAATACATATATACTTTTTTTTTTTGTAAATACATACATATTATACATAGAAACACCCAGACCAAATCAAACATCAAATGTTCATGCACACAAATGTTTGACTTGAGCGGGAATCGATCCCGCGACCTTTGGAATAGCAGTCCGTTACACAAACAAAACGCCATCCAGTCGTCAATAATATACAATGTCAATAATATACAATGTCTTTGTTTAATAACATTGAAATAATATACAGCATATTGTTTGATTTATTACGTATTTCTTATTTAGACTTACACTGACCTTCACTTGTTCTATGTACCTTAGAACACAGATGGATACCTAATAATTTTTTGAATTCATTTCTTTTGTAAGTAAAAAATAAATATAATCACGTTTAAAAATCTTGGCATCGCGCAGGAATTGAACCGACGCATCTGAGGTCATGTCGAGCAAGTCAATTGTTTAGCTACATAGTAGAAGAAAGCAATGCTCTGGACTTCTGGAGTAAAGGGAGAACTTGTGATAAAACTAATAGTAAACATTTTCACTCAAAATCCGTACCATGCCATGAATAAATGGTGAAATACAAAAAGAACAGGAAAGAAACAACACATGAAGACAATATTTTGTGGGTGAATAATTTAAAAGCCTATAGAGCCGGACTTAGGCGTTCTTGTATAAATTATAGTAATGAATTAAACTTACATGTCAATGCACATATCCAAAAACTGGTCAGCAGGTAGATGTGCGGCGCAAACCTGAAGCCAGTATATATCCATGTCCACCATTGAGTTGCAGAAATTCGCCTGGATATAAGTCATGGCCTGCCCTTTAATCTGAAGCCCATTCCGCACCCAAACTCCAGCCAAGATCTCGTAGAAAAAGCTCTGAAAGTAGAAACACATTATTTAGTTCTTTGATGATTTTAGGTGTTATGCTTCTGACTTAGAGCATTAAAGCTCTAAGGCTTCTGACAATCGACCTTAAAAATTTGTTTTTATAATAATAATAATAAATTACTAAAGAAACCTAACACCAAGAAAACAGCATCGCGTACAGCGCTGCCAAAGCATAAGCATGCCAAAGCAGAAGCATGCGACCGGGCTAAAACAACTGTCACTACCGGCCATGAAGCGTATGACGGCCGGTAGCGAGAGATCCTTTCCAATGACTGCAATGAGGACCCGACGTGGAAACACCCAAGCCGGGCAAATTGCCGGCGTGTGCTGAGCCAAGTCCTCACTGCAATCGCAGTGGTCACAGGCAGGGCTCAACCGAGCTCAACCGATCCTAGCGACCGAGTGCAGATACTTCCCGAAGCAGCCATGCCCGAAAAGGGCCTGCGTCAGTCGGAAGGAAAAGGTCCCGTGCTGCCGCCCTGCCCAATCGGCGATAACCGGTTAGAGCGCCTCGACGGCGGCAAAACCGGCACGTGCAGTCTCCAGCCGGGACGACCAACATGCCATCATGGCTCAGCGAGCGGATTCACGCCACTTGCGTACCTCTTCGGGCGGGGGCCGACCTCCGCAATCCGCCCAGAACTCAGCCGTCCACCGATAAACTTGGGCGAGCACCTCCGCCTCCAAATCCTACGGGGGAGTTTCGGCCAACGCGCATGCCGCCTCCTTCGATGCGGTAACCGCGTGGCTCTAACCGTCAATACCCTCTGGGGGCGCCAGAGGCGCGCCCTATTCTGGGTGGTGAGAGTCGCTGCCCACACCGGTGCACCGTACAGTGCCATTGACCGGACAACCCCCGAGTACAGCCGTCTTGTCACGACGCTGGCTGCACCAGCTTTGGAGCAAGCTGTCGGAAGTGCTCGTCGAAGAGCTAGCTCTCGTCGAGGATCAGATCCGGAAACTTCATCTGGGCCTGAACCGGTACGAGGACCGAATTGATTGAGGCGCCAGGCGGAGGACTACGACGGGGCCTATGGAACAAGAGAGCTTCCGTCTTCTCTAGGGCCACCCGTAAGCAAAGCGCCTTAATGCGCCCAACCACCAGAGAGACTCCCCTGGTGGGCAGATGCGCCGCTTCTTGTAAGTTCACCCTCCGGGACGTGACCAAAGTGTCATCGGCGTAACAAATTACACCCAGCCCCTTAATCAGCTCGAAGGGTGTTCCGCAGGGGAGGAGTTTAAGAACAGACCCCTGCGGAACACCGCACGACATGGGCCGACTCCTCAAACGACGCTACAGTGCTGTGACAGCTTTGAATTTCAAACTAAGTTGGTTTGACAAGCTGCGCTATTGGTTGGCAAGTTGCGTTTTACAGAATTGTATTCATCTTATCTTTTTAAACTTTATATATTGTGCGTTTTTTTTTGTATTAGAAATAAAAGGGATATCTGCGTGTTTACGACGTATAACTGTTAGTAGGAAGAGTTTTCTTACTGTTAAAATTTTTAGTTCATGGTATAGCTATTTTATTTTATTTTATTGAATCTCCAACAAGAAATACACCTTACATGCTAGTTATAAAGCCAATAAAATTTTAAGTCTTGTGCTTCTTCAATTATAGGAGACCACAACATGGACATTACAAAAAAAGATTAAAGACAGTGGCCACAAATGGCCTTTGTAAATAAGAAAAAAAAAAACAATTAAAGAATTATAACAATCAATTGTGCAAAAAATTGTAGATTATAAATTGTAAATTAGCAGCAGTCAAAATTCAAAATTTAAATGGTAAGGAGGTACGTCAACAATCACACAGTGTTCAATATATGAGTGCGAACATTTTTTTTAAATTAACCCTATATATAAGCTATAGAGGCTTAAATGACATTATTTTTAATACACCCCTATGCGCTCTTTCGAGAGTAAGGAGTTTGACTTGACTTGCACAGCCCCACGACGCAATACAATATATATTTATATTAGTTTATTTTATATAACTTTATGTATTACTAATCATCTAGACTGCACAGATGGCATAGTGGTTTAAGCGGTCGCCACGCCACTTACTACTACGCTGAGTGTTGTGGGTTCGGTCCCCACATGGGACGACACTTTGTGTGATCCACAAATTATTGTTCTGAGTCTGGGTGTTCTTTGTGTCCGTTTCATGTATGTTTGTAAAGTCCCCCGCGACACAGGATATATTCCTAATGCGAGAGTTGTCTTTTATAAAAAACAAAAAAAAAACTATCTCCCATTGAGCGGGTTATGTGCCTGTTTTTTTTTAATATAATATTTTTATTTTATATAGAGAACCACTTACATAACTCTTATGTTCATAAACATCCGAAACATGTGTATGTATAATATTCGCATTGAACGCTCAGATAACGGGTTCACAGACATATGACCCTCTAGATAGTCCTTATTTATATTAATATAGATTTTCCCCAGTAGTACGTTGGCAGGGACGATGGCGCGACGCAAAAATTTCACTCTAATTTTGTGCATGGTGGTCTTTATCAGTTGCCATGGTGTCCAAGGCCTTATTGACACCGACGATTCGACAGAAGACGACAGCTGGTCGTATTTCGTAATCACACCAAAGCCGGAAATAATAAGAAACCTTCATAAAAAAATATTGCAAGATGGACCGAGTATCCAGTCGCTTATCGTGGAGAATCCTTCGATACAGATTTTAATGGAAAAAGGTAAGGACAGATATTTTTCTTCTGGTTTATTTGACCATTCATGGGTTTGTGATGGTTCCCGTGTGGTGACGGATTAAGAATACAGTGTCACCACCCCTATTCATCCCGTGGGTGTCGTAAGAGGCGACTAAGGGAGCGAAATACGCAGGACAACAGCACTGCAGAGAGAAGGAAAACTTGACACAAACCCTATACCAACCCGTCTGGCCAGCGTGGTATAGTAGGCCAAAACCTCCTTTTTAAGGAGAGGCCTATGTCCAGCAGTGGACTGTTAAAGGCTGTTGATGATGATGATGATGATGATGGGTTTGTGATGGTATTGTTGGTTGGTTTATAATAACTTCTTTCTTCTTCTTATCAGAACAAAATGATTTATCTATACTAATATTTTAATGCGAAAGTGTGTCTGTCTGTCAGTTAACTCTTCACGCTTAAACCGCTGAACCGATTTAAATGAAATTTAGTATAGAGATAGTTTGAGTCCTGGGAAAGGACATAGGATAGTTTTCATCCCATAAATCATCCTCTAAGGGCGTGTAAAGCGATGTGGAAGTTTGTATGGGGAATCAATACTGTACCGGTTAAGATGAAATTTGCATGGAGATAGTTTGATTCTTGATAAAGGACATAGGTATACTATTTACTGCGATCAACGACGTACACGCGGGCGGCGCCGCGTAGCAAAAGCGAGTAGTTGAATAATCTATACTAATATTATAAAGCTAAGGAGTTTGTTTGTTTGTTTGTTTGAACGCGCTAATCTCAGGAACTACCTGTCCGATTTAAAAAATTCTTTCAGTGTTAGATAGCCCATTTATCGAGGAAGGCTATAGGCTATATATCATCACGCTAAGACCAATAGGAGCGGAGCACCAATAAAGAATGTTTCAAAAACGGAGAAAATTTATTACTATTGAGAGACGCAGACGAAGTTGCGCGGGTCAGCTAGTGTTATATATATGGCCATTATAAAGACAAACATATCCCCACAACAAAAACATCATTATCAGAATATTGGACATTATCGAACAAGAGTTGTAAAGCGTAATTTACCAAAGTAACCTCTATGACTTTATTTGGATAATACAACAATTTTCTAATAAAATAAGGTAGTACCCAAATCTTAAATTCTTAATCTATGTATTAAAAAAATACCAATCGAATTGAGAACCTCCTCCTTTCTGAAGTCGGTTAAAAAGATAGACAACATTTCAGTATCTAATGCCTTTCTGTTTCTGAATGTTTCTTTGTTTTATTCAGGAGTTTATTTTCTAAGTTAAATTTGAGAAATTGCCAGCGAATTTTAACCTCTGAATGCTTACTAGTATATTTTATTTTTTCTTAAACTATTACAGCCCGAAGGAGATCACAGAAACTGGAGATGAGACTATTACAATGGACAGACTACTTGAGCTCTCTGTCCTCGATCGAGATGCAAATGCAGCAATACGTAGATCACCACGAGAACTTGGAGCCTGAGACCCTGCTGAACTATGCGGAATGGTGCGTGTCATTGGATTCAGGAGCAACTAAAGGCGTCATGGAAAAGATCCACAACCTGATCGTCCCCATGTTTCGGAACCAAGGGCTTATTCAGTTGCTACAATCGTTTTTGGCTCAGGTATTTTAAATAACAATTTCTTTTATAAGTCTCTTGGTATATTATGATTTGGCAGATCGACTGTTTGTGCATTGTCCCATTATGATGGTTGATTTTTAGCGGAGGAAACAAACAAGCCATTCTTCAGTCACTAGTGCCAGGATGTTAACACTTGCTAAGTATGCTGTTTGCTTACTTTAAAAAAATGCGTTACATAATTATTATTTTTAGACATTTTGTTTCTTAGTTTTATGATCATTAAAAATTGCCCATTTTCAAAGGTGAGTCCGTATTTATTTTTGTAGAGTTTATTGTTTATATATTTAAGTTTCAACATCGTTTTCAAACAACAAAAATAGCTTTTTGAGCAAAAGACACATCATTCATCTTTAATAAGGGATTTTCCTTTTAATTATTTATATTTTTAATAAGGCTGTTATCTTTTTTTTCTCAATAGTTTTCGCCTTTTAAATAACTCAAATATTCATTTCTTTTCTGTTGTAGTATTTAAAACACAACAAATATTGAATTTACATAAATTATATAGATTTAAACAGACTTCCTTTTTAAAAAACTTTGGTTTATATTACTCTTCGTGCATAATAAATTGCGTAATAATAAACTAGATGAACTCTTAACGTCTACCGCAAAGGACATAGGCATAACATATTTTTTATATATGACCAAGTTTTAAATATTTTAAACAGTATCTTTACACGAAAGCTTAAAAGACTAAGATATTAAAAGTGTTACAAGTTATTGTCAGCATTATAAGAGCGACGAACCGGTGTTTTCTTGTTTACTTAACAACCGAATAGTGTTGCCAAGTATGATATCTTTTTAAATTTATGGGGATTTTTTATTAATAGATCGAAAATGACATAACACTGATCATTTGTTATTGTTGTGAATAATATAACAATAGAATGCACATGGTTTAAATACAAAAAGAAATGAACTTGAATTATTTTACTGATTTTGCGAGAAATATACGCCTACCTCATTTTTCGACTTATTTATTCTTGATAATTTTGTTTAACTCTGTTAGTAAAATGTTCTGTGATATTCAATGTGCCATGGTTTTAAAGCACTTTTTTGTGATAGCTTTATTTATCCAAACTAGTTTCTGTTAGGATTTTACCTAAAGTACCTAAAACTAAGTCTGTGACACTTGTACATTGTAATTTTAAATACTACAGATTATCAGGCGATCGAATTTCGATCGTTTATACATTTATATAGACATAAAAAAGATTGTACAAAATGAGTAAACAGCGGTAGTTTCGTGTTTTGCATTGGCAACACTACGACCTCGGGCCTCGCAACATCAGTGGGTGTACGTCAGCCGCCATGTCCGTCCGACGCGTGCGCAGCTTTCTTGTGGTGCTCGCGCTTGCGACTACAACGCGCGCGATTTCTGTCGACGACGTCGTTGATATCATATCACTCGGCAAAGAAATAGGGCAAGAAGTGATCAGCTCCTGGGATGTCATCGGCAAACCGTTTAACGTTAGTGAGGGGGTGGCGATACCATATGTTCACAGGAAAGAAAGGGAGATTCTTGAGAAACTGGGCCAAGTCTCGCGAGCTATTGAACGTCTTGAAGTTAGTGTGCAGTCTATCGGGCAATTGGCGGTAATGATATCTAAAAAAGGACATAGGGCGACGAGAACAGAATTGCTTTTGCACGAAATGTCGGTTCTATTAAGCAAAGTGTCATCTTCTAATAGCAAGATGCGGGAATACGTCGATATACAAACAGGGCTAGAGAGAAGTACGCTGGAGGACTTTGCGTCTCGTTGTGTGTCTCACGATAGCGGTGCCTTGCCAGGGTTGCTGGAGCGAATCCATTCGATAGTGGTCCCTCCTCACAAGAACTTGTTAGGGCAAGGACTGTTCCAGATACTGGTTGATCATTTTAAGGTTTGTTATTAACATAGATATTTGCGATTCCATTAAAAAAAAAATGTAGTTTAATCCATACTACTAAATTAAACCCCTTTTAAATATTAATCGTTCCTCTATTTCAAAAGAAATTTCAAAATTATTGAGTAAGGTTTGTCGTGTAGGGGAGTTTTTATGTATCTTAAATTGCCGGATGTGAATGATATAATACGAAGGGAGATAATGCCCTCTAGACATAATGCGGGCCGGCAATACATACAATGTGTTTTAACATAAAGAGCTCAAGTTTCAATGTCGAATGTTGCGTGATTCATTCACAGTTCATTGAGATATTTAATGGCCCTCGAATGACAAATAGTTTAAAAAACCTGCAAGTTAGATGTTTTTAACATTGTTTAAATCAAATGAGTATAATGAAAAAAAAACGCTTTATTTATTTCCTTTAATTTAATGTTGATTTAGTCTTTAAATAAGGTAAAAACGAGCTTTAAGATATCCGTTATATTTGCTTTCACTTTTAAACGCAGCCGGATCTGGCGTTACCGGCGTACGTCGACCTTAACAAAATAATCTTCCATTTTCAGATATTTTTGTTAAAAATATTTTATTATCAAAATTAGCATTCTGAACAGTGGAATTATAGTTTTTATATAGGTATAGTTACACCAAAAACCAGTCTCACGGAAGTTGCGACTCCGATGCTGTTGACATATCTAATATATAAAATTCTCGTGTGACGGTGTTAGAAGTTGAACTCCTCCGAAACGGCTCGACCGAATTTCGTGAAATTTTGTGTGCATATCGGGTAGGTCTGAGAATCGGCCAACATCTATTTTTCACACCCCTATATTTTTTTCTTTTTTTTTGACAAAAAAAATTGAAAAAATGTATATGACAAAACAACGTTTGCAGGGTCAGATAGTTATTATTATAATAAGGGGTGATATTCGGTTCCCAAATGTTAGAACATGTTTTGTCCAACGAAGGAAGTTGAGTCATAATGTAGAACGACAATATATAAAAAACGTTTTACCAATAAATTATGTTTTTAATTGTTTATTTATATAACCAATGATAAGCTATTAATGTGGCATGACCTTGCACCAGCGGCCCTACAGTATTTTATGAAGTTCTAGGAAAAAATAAGTACTGTATTTACATACATTATTATTTAGAGTTTCACTGGTGGCGATCTAAACGAATTTAAGTAGAAGTGTTCTACTTACATTTTGTGCACAAACAATTCAATTCACAATCTAAACAAAAACCCTGAATGAATAATAATATGAATAATAATCCAACTAATTCTAAAAAAAAACTGTTTTCTTATTGTGAAAAAAAACTTGTTTACGTAGTTGTGATGAACAAAAAAATCCAGACAATTGAGTCGGACTCGCTCATCGAGGGTTCCGTACACATTTGTAGGTACATATTATAAAAACGAAAAGGAATAAGAGAAGGAAAACTTGAAACAAACCCTATACCAACCCGTCTGGTCAGCGTGGTATAGTAGGCCAAAACCTCCTTTCTAAGGAGAGGCCTATGTCCAGCAGTAGACTAGTATAGGCTGTTGATGTGATGATGTGATGATTATAAATAGTTTAGGAATCGAATCTCGCAGTTTTTTCCGAGCTTTGCCCAAAATTTCCAAAACCTACAATTATGTAATTATATTCTTGTTTTAGAAGAGAAATTATACCTCGATGATTGATTACGTACTTTAGAGACTATATTTTTTAAGATTTATTTACAAATGTATATTTTTCAGATTTTAACCTGTACTTTAGTACAAGACGATGTTAGTTGCCAAATTTCAGAATTATAGGTCAACGGGAAGTACGAGTATACTTTTGCGGTACGGTACTCGCCTTGGATACCACCCACCGGTGGGTGATTAAGTCGGACTGGAACCGACTAAAAACCGCACGCCGTCTCCAGGTACCAGTAGCCGGGGAACCAGGTATACCCTAGAAAGGAAAGCCCTAGTACCCCGACGTACCTCGGGCCATCTACGGCTTATAGATGCCCTCCTGTGTGGGAACCCGGATGTTCCCTTCCTGCCTCGAAGGGCGCGCGCGATCCGTAATGCGTCGCGCCATTACCCACCCCGGCCTGCTTCTGCTAGAGTGACAGATGGCCTCACCTGTCACCCTCAGGCCTGCGCTTATGGAGGACGGAGGTCGCTCTGCGACTGCGACTTTTGATTCCCTTGATTGAGATTGTCTAAATAAGGGATTATTTTACAGCTTCAAGAAACCGTACACCTGAGTATGGTTTTAATTATAACTCGATACCTCCTACATGTTCCCTATATAAAAGGTCTTGATAGACAGACAGACGGACAACAAGTGATCCTATAAGGGTTCCGTTTTTTTTTTTCCTTTTGAAGTACGGAGCCCTAAAAACAATTAATCATTAAAATAAATGGGTATTTTTCTAGACAAGAAGATTTTAAATACAGATGTTTAATTATTTAGTGGCATTATCTACTTTTTGAATTGAATTATTTCTGCACAGCGTGATCTCATTTTTAGTTAAGCAAACTTAAAATGCAATTTTTTTTAGTCAGTCTGTGTGTCTTGATTTGTTGATTAAAATTGCGTCCGCGTTAAAATACATGAGGCGTAATACACTGTCAATGCCATTTAAAATAAAAATAAAACTGCCGCTGGCTCAGGCAATATTCGACCTTATATACTTCTAGAACTATACTTGGAAGCGTACAGATAAGTAGAGGTGTTTACGCCCATATTTTGTATAATAACTGTGATTTTAGTCCCACTTATGTAATAGAGATTTATCCTGCTTCGGTGGTGCGATTCGGTTCGATTCCCGGGTATGATCTGCAAACATTTGTTTCGGTGTTTTATATGCATAAAAAAAAGTATCTAAGTATTCTATCAGTCAATCTAGCTTTCATAGTACAAGCTCTGCTTAGTTTGAAACTAGATGGCGTTGTGTGTCAGTTGTCCGAAATATTATTATTATTATCATCCCTATTGCTGTCCACCGGGCACTTTTGGAATTAGATAGGAAAATTGGTCATCCATTGACAAGTTTAGACGTCTGTCCTTATAATTTCATACATTCTTAAAATTTAGCCCTTCGTCTTGTTGGTTAGTGAAAAAGCCCTACTTTATTCCTAACAATAGTAATAATGATTTATTTATTAGTAACTAGCTGACCCTGCAAACGTTGTTTTGCTATTTACATTATTTAAATATATATTTTTTTTAATTTCTTAAAATCCGTTCTTAGCTGGCCTCTACTCGGTGAAAAGAATATTCCTACCAAATTTCAAGTCTTTAGCTCTAATGGTTCCAGAGATATCGTGATGAGTGACTATATACGTGGAAATCTCTTATATATATATATATAGATAACGATTCCTTCGTTATTACTAATGTTAATAATGTAACTATTAATTTCAAGTGTATGTATTTATATCAGTTGTCTAGTACCCATAGTACAAGCTCTGCTTAGTTTGGGACTAGATGGCGTGTGTGAATGTGGTAGATTATTATTATTATTATTACGTTGTACCAAAAAAATAATCTACCTTTCGTTAGACTGTTTCTTTTATGAATTTTCATAAACAATGGAAATCACACTTGTGCCCCACCTAAGAACTAACTGTTAAGGATGAGTCATATGAGGGTCAAACAACTCCGTCTGGGCCGGAGAGCTCTTGTGTCGGTGGAGTCAATAAATACAGCCTTGATGTACAATAAGCAAATGACAAAGGACCAGTGTAACTTGAACTTTATTAATTAGATAGTATCATTGCTTTATGAAAGGATGTAGAAATAAAATTTAAATTTGGAAAACCGTTGGTATGCATCTGCTCTCCCTTTCGGGGATTGTACGTATATTTGTTAGTTATCATTTATACATCCTTTTAAAATAAAGTTAAACCGACTTCAAAGAATACTAACAAAGAACACTAAAAATTTAATAATATTAGTTAGTATAAATGAATAGGCCAACTAAACTCACTGCTCTAATGAGACAGCGAGTTTTTGTAATGTTAAGATTTTTTTGCCATCGATTTCTGTAAAATTTCAATGGGACCACCTGGGAAGTATACCCTTTGAAATAAACAAGGAACTTATGAAATCAGTTCAGGCGTCTTTGCGTAATCGGTCAACATACATAAAAACAAAGATTCCGACGAATTGAGAAGAATGGAGAATCCTCCTTTTTAGAAGTTGGTTAAAAATAGTACTGTATCTATGCTATTTTACGATAGTAAATATACTTTAGGTAACCTTGAGAAAGAAATAGTTTGTGCTAAATTGGATTATTAGTTTTTGAATAGGAAATATAAAACACACAAAAAACATTGAATTTTATAAAAGAACGAGCCATACTTCGGCACGAATGGGCCGGCTCGATCGGAATGATACCACGGCCACACAGAAAACCGGTGTTAAGCAATTTTTTCGGTGCCTTTCACTGATCGAGTGAGGTGACCATACCCGCCAGGGGGCGGGTCGAACCATTAGTAACTTCTGGGGGGAGGACACACAGAGTCCGCCAACGCACTTGTATCTTTAGTTGCAGGCGTCTAAGGGCAGCGGTAGGTGCTTACCAGGGATGAAATAAAATCACAATCACATGTGATAAATCATATGATTTAAAATCCTTTCATTACACCTGTGACTGATTTACAAAACCACTGCTACTTTATTATTATTATTACGTTAGCTCATATTTATTAGTTGTGCTTCGATTTAATTTAATTCATATGGGAAATAGACAGACTAATTTTTATTTAGATATCGATAATACTTCTTTTAAAGGTGATTTTAACAGCTTTGGTTTATATTTAAGACCCGTATAGTTAAAACCAGTCTGTCTGTCAAGTCATTGTCCTATTAAATTATAAAGTACACATACGGACACAAAGTTTATCATACTGAGGGCGCATCCATTGACTAGCCTGTCAGTCTAGTCTAGGCCCTGACTGCTAAGCTCGGTTCGATTCCCACCCAGGATAAATATTGTGTGATGAGCACGGTCATTTGTTCTGTGTCTGGGTGCCATTTATCTATAATATGTATGTATTTAAAAATATATAAGTATGTTTATCAGCGGTCTGATTGCCATATTATTATTATTATATTTTAGAAGTCGTTCACATCACAAAGACTACGTCCAAAAATCTGGCAACGGCATATATAGTAAATATTTTTATATTACATTTTAACTTGATGACAGTATTTTTATTTTGATGACAATGTATACTCAAAACACTGTGATAATTGTACAGTTTTCTACGAAGATGTAATCTATAGTTAAATATAATAACAAAGAAATGGACGGATGTGACTATGCGCAATATCATTCAAATTCTGAGTAATCATAAATGCGAATGTGCGTTTGTTATTTAAGCTTCAACACCTTAACTGTGTTACCTGGTCACTCAAACTGGCCTGTGTATAAATCGTATAAATAGAATGCTAATATAATAAAGTTGAGGGTGTTGTTTTCCTGGTGGAAGTAACAAATCACCGGGATTTAATAGCTCAATAATTGAAGGTCACATAACGCAAACTGCGATAAAAGACTTGTTAATGTTAATATTATTAAGTCAAAATATTTATATGCTGGGTCTCAGCAACTGTTACTTAGATTTGAAAACATGTTTATTCACAATTAGATACTAGCTTTTGCTCGCGGCTCCGCCCGCGTTTATGTCTGTTATCGCGGTAAAAATAAGCCTATGTCCTTCCTCAAGAATCAAACTATCTCAAATTTAATCTAAATCGGTTATGGATTCCTCATACAAACTTCCAACCCCCTTTTCACCCTATTAATGGATGATTTCTGAGATAAAAGCATCCTATATCAACTATCTCTATACCAAATTTCATCTGAATCGTTTCAACGTTTTAAGCGTGAATAGGTAACAGACAAACAGACAGACAGGTAAACAGACAGACACACTTTCGTGTTTATAATACTGGTGAGGATAGTATGTGTATATAGTGTAAATACCACATTCTGATAAGAGCATACGTTCATTACTTGTTATATTACGATTCAGATAAATTTTGTTAGCATACAAAACTACAAAGAATTTTTATAAACTTTTAACTATTAAAACATGTCTTTGTAAGGAATACAAAGTAAATACATATAGCTACAAAGTATTGTAATACTAATTTATATTAAGGGAATCGTTTATTCAGGAAAATATTGGGCAATAGTAAATCACGCTATGACGTAAAGGAGTTGATCAGTGACAGTGTTAACTTAAATATCGATACATCATCAACAGCCTTTAATAGTCCACTGCTGGACATAGGCCTCTCCTTAGAAAGGAGGTTTTGGCCTACTATAACACGCTGGCCAGACGGGTTGGTATAGGGCTTGTGTCAACTACCGCGGTCGCAACCTTCTGCGAGGAAGTAATTTCGCAGAAGGAGGCGGCGGAGAAGGCCCGGGAGGACGACCTCCACTCGGACCCGATCCGCCGCCGGCGAACCGGGCGGAGGAGGCGCGCCTATCACCGCCTCATGCCGCCCTAAGTGTGGCCGCGGGTGGACGGGGTGGGTTTCTCCTCCACCCGCATTAGTTTGGCCAGCCGCGAGGGGGCGGCGTCCGCGTGTGCCGGACGTCGCCTAAAGAGAGGAAAATTTTGAGACGGGGCCCGCAACAGGAACGGGCCGGCGCTAGGAGGGGTCCGGATGTCTTAATAACAGCTGTTCCCGGATCCCTCCTATTACAGGCGCAGAGTGGCACACCGTGTGGTTTTAGTCGGTCCGAGTCCGACACACCACCCCGCCGCAAACCCCGGTGGGTTGACGGTCCGAGGGGATTTCCACACGTTAAAAAAAAAAAAGGGCTTGTGTCAAGTTTTTCTTCTCTCTGCAGTTCTGCATATAGTTTTCTACCTTAGTCGGCTCTTACGACACCCACGGGATGAATAGGGGTGGTGACACTCTGTATTCTTATTCCGTCATCACACGGACGAAGAACGATACATCGTATACAAGTACCATACTGTTATCTCTGTGAAACTTCCGCGTCGACCCAATCTGAACGCGTTGTGACTATTTACATTCAAAACAAAGAAACATCAGTGTTTTTACATCTGACGTTTCTTTGTTTTAAAAACAAAGAACAAAACTGACATTACATTAACTACTTGGATTTATATGTATATGGCAACATTGGGTGCTTGTGACGTTCTTGTAATAAAGATATTCTTTACAAAGAGTTATTGAAATATCCGGAGGGCCAAAACGCCCCATATGTCTGGTCCCCTCCCCAGAGGGCACTCAGGTGACCCACATGCTCGTTACACAGTTTTTTTTTATTCCTACGGCTGATTACTATTTTGAATATAAAATATCCTATGTTCCTTTTCTTTACTTTTAGCTAATATGCTAAATTTCATTATAATTAAAATTGACTAGATCAGAGGCGTAAAACTGTAACAAACAAACAAATTTACTTCATTTATAAGATTAGTTAGGACTAGTTAGTTCTCGCGACTTCGTCTATACAAAATCTCTCCAAAACAAAATAGCATTTTTTTATTTTACCATCTCCGATTATTAATTGCAACCATTTGATCTCGAACCCGACGCTCTAGTCATTAGCCACCGCTTTACACTCGTGTAGCCTTTTCGCGCGGCTCCGCCCGCGTGTTTATCAGTAATCGCGGTAAAAAGTACCTTATTCCTCAAGAATCAAACTATCTCGCTACCAAATTTTATCTAAATCGGTTTAGCAACTATTGATTCCTCATTCAAACTGCAACCCTCCCTTTTCACCCTCTTAAAGGATGATTTCTGGGATAAAAACTATCCTATCTCCTTTCCCGGGACTCAAACTAACTCTATACCAAATTGCATGTAAATCGGTTCAGTGGTTTAAGCGTGAAGAGGTAACAGACAGATAGACAGACACACTAGCATTTATAATATTAGTATTGATGTCTCGTATGTATGTATAGTCTTTAGTTGATTAGATAACTAAGATTCCGCGGGTCAGATTCAACATCAACTAATCAAGTATATTGGAACGAAGTTTCTTATCGGGTGTTACACGCTCTGAACTAATGGGAACGAGACCGAAAAATATGAAACAAGACTTTTTGCCGACATTTCGTTACGACCGGGGATCCATAGACCCCTCACGCCGTTTTTATAATATGATTTTTTGTTATGGAGGGTTTCCCTGCTTCTCACTTTTAAACTTCAATTTTTTTTATGGTGTAGAGTCTGTGGTCTGCGTAGTGCACTACCGCCCTTTGAGTATTCCTCGAGTTAGGAGAAGAGGCCTATGGTATCTTCACTTACTAGGTAAGGTGAGGTGAGGTCTGTGAAGTCGTGATATCCCACCGGTCCAGCCGGTTTATATGAAGCTAGACAAGCTCGAATAATTCAATTTCACATCTCGTTCTGAATATAATACCTACTTTTATTTCAATATGAATATAAATTAAAGGTAGTATAAACACTTTACTGAATGAATTAAAAGTTCCCTCTGTTTTGTATAAACACGTAAACACTAAGGTCAACCTGTATCCAATCACCAACTTTTTTTCTAAATAATAACTTAAATGGCCGTCAGAACTCAAGTTAGGCAGAGTCTTTGTTTGTCAAATTAAGTAAGCAGACTGCTGATAAGTGTACTTATAAATACATACTAAGTATAAATTACATCCAGACACAAAACAAATGATCATGCTTTTCACACAACTATTTATCCTGGGTGGGAATCGAACCCACGACCTCTGACTAAACCAAACAACAGGTCAATCAATACCAAACAAATTAATTCGTTGAAATTACTTTGGCTGTATTTATTTACCTTATTGCCAAAACCAAACAAAAGTGAGCTCAGATGGGGATTAATTTTAACGTAGGCATTTTTATTACTTTTTTTCATAATAAAATACATATTTTACGTTCAAACACGACTAATGTCGGGCTCCATTTTATTGTAGTTAACTAACTTGTACAATTTTATTTGCCGTGGGAAAAAAAAGCTTTCTTTTTCTATAACATATATGTACATAAATCAAATATTTATAACCTGTATTCGAGCTCACGTCGGTGAGCGTTGCGCCTGACACCGATGGCGACGGTGTAGTTCCGGATCCGAAAGTAGCATCCTTATATCACATTTAAATATGAGTGAAACCGTTTATCCTTTATAAATATATGTTATTCGTGTCAGTACTTCTTTTTCAAATTCCAATCGCTAAACATTAAAAGTAAAACTCACATCTACAGAAATTCCTTGCAGTCAACATATACATCTGCGAAATCGAGACCTATTAGTGACGTCACAAATGTTTGCAACATACAAACACACACACACATACACATCGACACACATAAACGGGCACACCCGCCATAATTGGCATTTCCTCATAACGCATAACACTCCGCCTGTATCACATGAATGAAATGTACTGGTTATGATCGAATGCTCATTGGTTACAATTTGAATGTTATGTTCACTGTCAGACATTGATAATTTAAATTATTATCTAGTATCCTTGTAGAAACAGGAAATATAGTACAAACAGTAAATCAATATTTAAGGAACTTACCAACGTAAGTGTTGTGGAAATTGAATTAAGAATGTTTTCAATAAGAAATCGTGGCACCAATCAAGGAACTGCTAAGATACTTTCATAAGGGAGATACATTCAAATGCTTGGTCGGTAATTGAAAGTAACGGTGTTATATAGTGGAAGTATTTTCCTTGTCATACCTAAGAATACATTTTTAAGAACTTAAAAAAAAAAACACTTATATAAGCTACATATGTATGGGCTGAAGGAAGTGTATCGTAAAATTCGGACGCTTTTTGGGAGTACAAATTTATCACAAGAAGGTATGTTTGAACAGCTGTTCTGACAATGACAAAAAGAGGATTCTATGAAAGATATGCGAAGCGTGCAAATCTATTCATATATAAATACTTGAACTGACTGATTTGTCAACGCAGTCTAAACCGCTGGGGCCACAAACTTGACAATTTGGCAGCTGATCCTTGTTATGTTTTGGCAAATTTCACCCCTACATCGTTATTTTTGAAGTTATAAATAAAAAATAATCATTGGACAATAGTTAGTAATTTATAACACGGTTTATATGTGTTTGTAAAGTTAATTATTTTAAATCCCAGTTAACTAAACTGGGATTTTAGTGTCGTTTTTATTAATTTATTTAATTCATTATGTCTGAATATAATAATTTATATAAGTGAGTAAAGAAAGGTAACATTTAATCTTTAAAACAATTTACTTTAAAGTATCGTTAAAGTAAATTACTTTTAGAACTGGATTTCTTCGCCGTATACAATGATCGATTAAAATGTGTCTTGGCCGGTCATTGTATATTAGTTAATGCAGTAATTATCATTTAGTAACTTTTTAGCTAATGAGACGTCATTACCAGTAGCAAATATCGTTAAGTAGCACAAATATTCAATCAACCTTAGGAAAAATATTGCCAACTATTCAAATTGTAAATTGCCAACCGCAAATTTTCACTAACAAATGAAAGAAACCTGTTTCTTTCAACTAAACAGGCAGTGTTCCGAGAACTCGACTACCGACATTATTTATGCGTGTGCGCCGGTAAAAAAATAAGATGTATTAAAGTGATACGTATTGCGAGAGTCGCCAGCTGACACCATACAAATATAATGAGCAAATAATAATAACAATTCTGCATTTACAATTATTTCACTTAAGGTTAGTTAAATCAATTTTAGATCCTATTACAACGGAATAAGGGTCAAAACAAGCGCATGTTCACTGACGCAGAGTTAACAGTATTAACATGCGGGTCCGTAGTGACGCGTTATGTGTGAGCGGAATTAATCATTGTCGATATAGTTTGTTGATCCTACGAATTTTGTAAGGAGTCTTGGTCCTTGAGTTCTAACGCTTATTATCGATGTAGTAAGACCGAAGTTAAAATTTACTTTACACTAATTTTTGTCTAAAGTTATTTTTCTGTCACATTCGAACTTTTTTTTGGATGAAAAGTACCTTTTATAGTACACATTGTTAGGTTTGCAAAATTTTATGATAACTGCATGAACGGCAACTCTGCGATTAAAATAAGGACAAACAAATATTGTCCGTTACATATATGTATAATACGTTCACTGTGTTTCCTGATGTAATAAAATCATCGGTATCGGTAAATAACTTTGAGAAGAATATTAAATTTTATATGTATACACACACACACACACACACACACACACACACACACACACACACACATTAATATTTTTTTTTTCTTTAAATCAAGTATGTCGATGTGTCAGTATCAGGTCTCCATTGACGCTCAAGTGTATTTATCAATGTTAACTTGAAACCGGTTGAACAACAATGAAGCGTTTAACAATTAATAAACAACTACGACAATGACATAATATCAGTGACTTCCTTTAACTCACGGTGAAGTCGATAAACGAACAATACTAATTACATCTACAAAGGTATAAGGACAAACAAGAAGGTAAAAAAACAATAAAAGGAATTAGAAACGCATTTCGTTTTCACTTTCAATTGTTTAATAATATTGCGTGGCATGCCGTTCTATTGAAAATTCTTAGAGAATATCGATAGTGTTTATCGATAACGCGCGTGGCAAGTCACTAATGCAATCCCACTCTCTGCGTACGGACAGCAGGCCCCTCACTTCTCGATCGTCAGTCAGTGTAGCTCGTGCCGCGATACAAAACGTATTTTATTGCAGCGTTATTATGAGGCTCGCAGCGCTTTTTGCGCTGCTCACTGTAGCTGCAGCCTCTGAGTTAACGCAAGTGGATCATGTGCGACAAAAGTTTTACAATTTAGAACAAGAACTGTGGGCCAATGTGACTGACCCTCAGTGGAGAGACGCCGGCCTTGGAGGGGATGTCGAATTGACAAAGGCGTTCGCCGCGTTCAATGAACACGTCGAGTCGATACCCAGGATTAAGAGAATAACGCTCAAGTCGTGGCTATGGACTAAGGTGTCTGAAAAGCTGGTTATCATCGATGGATTCTATAAGAACTTTATGGATTTTGTGATGCGTCAGGCATCACCGGCCAGTGTGCCATCTCCTGTGAGAGATTGGTTGGATATGGCGGAGACAGTCCTCATGGATCCGAGAGCGTCTGTAGCGCAGGCTGTGAGGAAACTCCACGGTTATTTAGAGCACGCAGACATGTTCCGATCAGTTTTACAGGTAATAATGGTGACTAATAATTTAAAAACGACGGTAAAAGTACCTAACATTTGTAAATATATAAGGCGTTGGAGAAACGTCGGGCAGTGTCAATGACCAGTATAATAATATTAAACAATCAAACTGTTTCCATTTTCTGAGTAAAACATAACATGTTTAACATAATACGTACCTCGTCACATACAATACATATTTTGTTATATACTTGTTGACTAATCAAATTTCATTAGCGTATTTGCTATGCCCTCATTACTGTCTCAAGCTAAATAATCACAAAGTCTGACTAATCAGAAACGAATAAAAGACATATTTTATACGTCGTCAGTAATTGTTGAGTCGTTGACGTCAGTAATTGTTGAGGTCCAGCCCTTACATCCAGTCCCTCTGTGTAAACAATACTGCATTAAAATTCAACAAATTAAACGGGAAGATGCAAGTTTTACAAATGACCGTTTAAGGAAAAATTCCTGCATAAAATCTATGTTTTTCTTGTATGCATGTAACAATCAATGTTTGTCCGAGCATCTTGTTTCATGTTACACTTTCATTTAGAATAATGTTTACGGTACGGTAAAGAGGTGATATCATTAGTGGAATAATTAATTACAGTTAATTAAACAATGAACCTAACACCTTCGCACTGTGCGCTCCTATCTGTTACCTACAAACGGTTGCCTTGATTCCTAAAAGGTTTGAGAAAGTTTCAACTGTTTACAAATAAAATATTTATTAGCGTCACTGAGTAATGATGCGGTTTCATTGTTACGATTCGAGTCCAGACTATATAGAGAATAAACAATCTGACTTATAGTACAAATACGAAACGTATTAGAAGTTAAACGGTATTTGCGATATCAGTAGTTGTTTTATATTTAGTTGCTAGTGATTCTGGCTGCTGTGCCAGAGGTTGTGTTGTTTTATATAAGAGAGGGCAAACGAGCAGACGGGTCACCTGATGTAAAGTGCCTACCATCGCCCATGACCACCTGCAGCTACGAGTATAATGTATTCAGACGGCCGTGTGTGAGATGTTTCGAGTTATTATTATTAATACCGTGGTAAATATACAGATATCCACAATATCAATCTTAAGCATTTGATACTAATTCGTTTGTTTGTGACTTTTGAGTAAACTGTAAATATGTCACTAGAACATGATAATACAAATTAAATAATGAACATACTTTTATGTGTATATAACAATACTATAGAGATACATAAATATTCCATAAAAATACAATAATATGAATATTACACCAGATGTTATACATAGTTCAATTCTTTCATCATCATCAGACCTATCGCAGTCCACTGCTGGACATAGGCCTCTCCCATTGCACACACACACAAATATTTACCTTATGTCACTATTCAAGTATGTCTGTCAAGCCTAACGTTAGATACGTCACAGATTATAACAACTAGAGGGAAAATTCGGGAATGATAAGAAATCGCAAATATTCGGGCAAACAGAAAAAAAAGGACGTTAAATACAAATAAACTCGGGCTTCTTAAAATAAAACGACTGATGAAATTTAAAAATCTGTGGCATTAAGAACGATATAAGTTATGTGTTAATATCATATTATTTAGTCGGTAGAATATTTGAATGGTTAGGTAAACTTTTGGCTAATAAGGTTCGTGAACATGTAACTGTGGGTAAAGATAAATTATCTACATAATGATACTAGTATCTGATATACTGATATTAGTATCCTATGTGAACTACAGACATACTTAATGTCCTATAGTGATTCACGGTTAATGGTATGCTAGCAATTTTATCATATGTATTTTAATCTTTTAGCATAATCAAGTTTTTAATTTCTAATTATTGCAGGACGAGGATGCTGAGGTATGCGACCTGCAATTGTCTGCACACCAGTTGATTTTTGACATGTACAACACCATAGCGCTGACTGAAATCAAAGGTTACGCCATGATGCAGTTCTCGTGGATGCTGCTCAGGATATATGGGAGAGGTAAGATATAGATACGCATACGATATAGATAAGCAAAGCATTTAATTGTAACTAGATTTGATGCTCTATAACCATGTGTGCAATCCGTGTGGTGACGGATTAAGAATACAGAGTGTCACCACCCCTATTCATCCCGTGGGTGTCGTAAGAGCCGACTAAGGGAAAAAACTACGCAGAACAACAGCACTGCAGAGAGAAGGAAAACTTGACACAAACTCTATAACAACCCGTCTGGCCAGCGTGGTATAGTAGGCCAAAACCTCCTTTCCAAGGAGAGGCTTATGTCCAGCAGTGGACTGTTAAAGGCTGTTGATGTGATGTGATGTGAACCATTGATATTTCAGAATGTATTATTTTACTTTACTAGTGTACAGGGGCTAGCGTAAAACGGCGCAGTTCGTTACGATGACTTCATAAGAGAGCGAAAACATTTTCACTGTAACATATTAGTGATTTCACTCGCATTTTGTTTTAATTACAACTTTACATAGGACTCATCATTGATAGAATAGGAGTTACAAAAGGATATATATAAAAAACCCCTATTCATCCTGGGTGTCGTAAGAGGCGACTAAGGGAGCAAACTATACGCAGGACAACAGCACTGTAGAGAGAAGGAAACTATACCAACCCGTCTGGCCAGCGTGGTATAGTAGGCTAAAACCTCCTTTCTAAGGAGATGCCTATGTCCAGCAGTGGACTATTAAAGGCTGTTGATGATAATGATGATATTTAAAAAAGTTACAGCATGCAATATTAATCGTTGTTGATGAAATGTTTTAAAATAAAACTATTACCTAATAATATATAAATATATTACCTAAAATAATATAATTGGAAAGTAAAACTTAAAACACATTTTTTTTATTTGTGTATTTTTAACATGGAACCCGTTAGCATTTTGCTGCTGTGCATGAATAACATGATGTTAATTTTTGTCTTATGAATGAGTCAGTGATAAAACCACTGCTGATACGTTTAATTAAAATAGCTTGTGGTATTACGTGCGTAAATTATACATTATACATTATTATTACAAAACAAGCAGCAAACAAATAACTGGAATGCCTATTTAATTACTGAACAAGAGAAGTTTTCCTTGAAGCCAGTTTTCATATTTTATATAAAGGTGTTCACGGGGCAGTGCGTCCCCTCTAACTGACCGATCTAAATGGACCTGACTCGCCTTAACTAACGGTAATCGGGACACAACGGATAGGCACGAGTTGTTTATCAATAGGATGGCAATTGACAAAACCAGAGATAATTTAGAATCGGAAAAATAAATCATGCCATTTGTCAATTTTCCGACTTAATAATGAACAATAAGGTCCAGTTTACGTAGCGTTTTATTATCATGTTAATATAACAATTATGCACGAGTAAAAAAAACATATTTTATATCATTCTCATTCTTACAAAAACGCCAATTAATGTGCACCCATTTTACTAATGGGAATATGTAATAATATCAATATGTCATTAATAAAGTTTGCGTTGAACTTTGACTCGCTTTACGAATTAATTGCATTGTATCGTAAATAATCTAGATAAAGTGACGTCACAAATATCAAGACTCATTCTCGAAAACTCTCTAAACATTGAAGGTTTTTTTCACAACGTTTAGTCACGAAACAGTTTTTACATTGTAATGGCAGAACAGATTTGTTTGATGATGGAAGTGACTACAACTTCAATACACGAAAACTTATTTGTTCCAGGTAACTTTACACAAGAAGCTAGTTTGACCAGACAGAGGTATGCAGAAAGGACTGGACAGACGGCTACCGCGGCGCGTGCAGCGCTGGCTTCAGCCAAAAGGGATCTCTACAAATGCGAACCGTCGGTCTACAACGCCGGTAATTTAAATATTTTCATTACTTCTGTCAATTTTTAACTGACCGTTTGATGAATTTACTTTAACGAATGCAAATCTATACTAATATTATAAAGCTGAAGAGTTTGTTTGTTTGTGTTTGTTTGAACGCGCTAATCTCAGGAACTACTGGTCCGATTTGAAAGATTCTTTCAGTGTTAGATAGCCCATTTATCGAGGAAGGCTATAGGCTATATATCATCACGCTAAGACCAATAGGAGCGGAGCACCAATGAAGAATGTTTCAAAAACGGAGAAAATTTATTACTATTGAGAGACGCAGACGAAGTTGCGCGGGTCAGCTAGTACATATATAATCCTCCTAGCCCGCCCTTCAGAATTTGACTGAGGTGTTGGTCTAGTGTTTAGTGATATTGATTCCTAAACCAAAGATCGTGAATTCCCACTCAGATCAAACAATTGTGATCATTTTTTCTGCGTCTGGGCGTAATTTATCTTTAAAATGTACGCATTATCTTCTCTTCTTACATTCTACGCATATCTTGCTCTGTCATTTGTTTAAGTCACATCTTTTTTCACTGAAGTTATGTTTCTTATATTTCAGACACATTTGCCGAAGTGACGCGTCTCCTGCAAGGTTACATCGAGAACGAAGTAGATATGAACCCCGACAACACTTGCAAAGAGAATTGCGGTTACTATACACTAGCCGAAAACTACGGATGTTATAAGGACCAGTACTGCGTCAAGCAATCAAGATGCAATGGGAGAATTATCGATTGTCAATTCGTGGACTCTGATATGTGGGTCTGTCCTGCGGTAAGTTACAATATAATTCTTTATTATTTCCATTACTAACATTCCAGAGAGTTAATCTGTTAATTGACCCTATTTATATCTGAACTGTCATGTGTGTTTGTTGTCCAGCTAGAATTAATATTAATCACCGCAATAAGAGACAAAGAGATGACAAAACAAATGACTGTAATTATCGTGGCGCCTTTTATACATAAGTATTTTACAAGTGAGATCATGCGATGTATCTTTTCATTAGATTCATAAGTTTTACGCCAATTCTTTTTAGTGACGTTACAAATATTTCCAATAAAGATGAACATACCTAAGACGGAGTGTGTCTATTTGTAATTGTAATGAAAACCACAGAACAAAATCCATAGATATCTTGAATCCTTGACCCCGTTCGTAAGCAAATAATCTATAAATAATAACTCATCACGATCGCACAAATAACTCAAATATTATTTACATTCTCATTGCAGAGTCATTACAGCAGTAGGCGATACGAATATATCGAATACGAGAATGGGCGTGTTCTAGGAAAAGGCGGCAAATGCGACTTGGGTACCACTAAGGTGAGAACAATGACATTTAACTGATACTTATTACTTTGAAACTTTTAATATAAAGATATCAGATTGAATAGAGACAAGCTATACAAATCAGAAATTACAGAGAAAGCCCAGAGTCCAATTAGCTATCACGCTTCAGTTATGTGTGTGTAAGTCTAATGGCTATATATATATATATATAATATGTAAGTATAAACATGCAGTAGATGAGCAATAATGAGATTGCTTTCATTATCACTTTTATAGATATGTTAATAGGGTCAGATAATTAAAAAAGAAATATAAACATGCTATCAGCAAAATGTTCAAGTTATATTTATTAAACTGTGTGAATTAAAATGAACTTATAAACATTTCCGTTACATTACATGTTCTATTACAGTATTACTAGGACTAAGAAACAGGCCGAGGTCTCAGGTGACGTATTTGGAACAATTTAATTGATAAGGGAGCAAACTAAGCAGGACAACAGCACTGCAAAGAGAAGGAAAACTTGAAACAAACCCTATACCAACCCGTCTGGCCAGCGTGGTATAGTAGGCCAAAACCTCCTTTCTAAGGAGAAGCCTATGTCCAGCAGTGGACTAGTATAGGCTGTTGATGTGTGTGATGTGATCTGAATTGATAAGTAAATAGTATATTTATGAAAATACATGAATTATAGGCTGAATATGTATAGGTGGACTCTTGGTGGCGTTGGTTATTCTGGCACTGCTCGTACTGCATGTGCCTGTGCGATGACGCTAGCTACAACTCCCACCGGTACTTCAGTCTGCGGCCATCGGTATCAGACATCGTCAGGAACAAGTTAGTCCTTGAAAGTTCGGCTCACCCGCACACTTTTAGGGACACACATACCACGAGTTTCTCGATAAAGAGGAGCCTTAGAAATAGACTTGAAAAACAGATAATTAAGAGCTATGTTACCCCAGCAAGGAAACCATAAAACTCTGCCCTATTTACAATTTTGACATTTGTTTCTAAGGTCGACTCCTGGTGGAAATGGAACCTTTACCACTGCTCATATTGCATGTGTTTATGCGAAGAGCATGAGAGCAACTCCGAACGTTTCTTCAGCTTGCGAGAAGCGGTCGCTGATATAGAACAGAACAAGTCAGTACTAGGGGCAAGGGGGGTCGCTTCCAACTAAACAAACTTGCTTTACCAAAACCTTATTTGTCGACTTCTATGTGGGAAAATTAGCTTTAATAATATTGAAACACCGTGTCAAAAACAACTTAATACTAAATTATTTTTTTAATAACAGCATGGGGTGTGCGGGTGGTTTAATAATATAATTAAATGACGCATTTGTATTCTTGAAATATACTAATCTGTTTTGTTTTAATATCTATTCAGGGTTGTAACAGGAATACGGCTAGTGAAGGTTGGCCGGGTGTTCCACCTAAAAATCCATCAAGGTACTTTAGTAGAGCGAGGATTCGTGGAATCTTCTGAAGAGGTGCAGGTGAAGGCCTTTGACCCATCCAACGCTGACGTCAAAGACGGGGTAGACTACCACAAACTGACATACGAGCGAAGAGCTATCGATTTAGATGAGTTGGACTCACCGTCAGGATATGTCTTAACGGGTGTCAGGTGAGAAATTAATTACAAAAAAAAAATATTACAGCGCAGAATGCACTGAGCTGTTTTTCAGACGTTAATAACAAATGTCCTAACCTTTTCCAGATTCCAAATGATCGGTGCTCATCTACACTTCGAGATACGTTCGACCCCCTTCAACTATACAACGGGCAAACTGTGGCCAGAAAAAAGCCAGTGGATAAGCAACGATAACACTGAGGGCTCAACGAAACCCAGGTTAGTGTGCTCAAATTTCCAACACTGTAGAAAACGAATTAAGATGCTGAATGATGTAAGGCGTTTTAACTGAAACTAGGTAATCTATACTAATATTATAAAGCTGAAGAGTTTGTTTGTTTGAACGCGCTAATCTCAGGAACTACTGGTCCGATTTGAAAAATTCTTTCAGTGTTAGATAGCCCATTTATCGAGGAAGGCTATAGGCTATATATCATCACGCTAAGACCAATAGGAGCGGCACACCAATGAAGAATGTTTAAAAAACGGAGAAAATTTATTACTATTGAGAGACGCAGACGAAGTTGCGCGGGTCAGCTAGTTTAAAATAAAGTAGCTGAAGTCGTTATTTAAAGCTCGTAATTAAATATATTGTAATTAACGTCTATATGTGAATCCGTGAAAAAAAAATCTTTGTATCCCTTTTAAAACAATCATGACATAGAAAGTATATTATATTTGGATTACTATACGTTTACACACTAAAAACTCTAATACACTTTAGTCTGTTGACTGATCGGACTGGTGTTTGCAGATCACGGATGCAGTTACACAAACCGGATTTACCGACCAGAGGCGACAAGATCCTGAAAATAGACTCGACTCACGACCAGTATATCGAGTTCACGCACAGCGATTTCGATGCAGACGCCGCTCAGAGCACCGTGCCTTTCATTGATGTGCAACCTGTGGTACCTAGCAAAGGTAAACCTACTAAACAACTTCAAAAATGTACTATAGAAGGTGGAATATTTTACGGCAAATAATACAGACAGCTTTGCTGCTGGTATGATGTCGAGTTGGTACTCGTTTTATTACAGCGTTTAATTAAAGAGAGATTTTAACTATAGCTTTACACAACACTGAATAGTTAACTAAGTTTTTTGTTTTGTACATATCCGTCTGTAAAATTTAACTGACATTAAATAACTGCTTGCGTGGCGCAGTGGTAGTTTATGCGACTGCTGTTCTGAGGTCTCGGGTTCGATTCCCGGGTCGGACCAAATGTTTGTATGATCTGCAAATGTTTGTTTCGGAGTTTGGGTGTTTTATATGTATAATATGAATGTTTTTACAAAAAAAGTATATAAGTATTCTATCAGTCAATCTAGCTTTCATAGTACAAGCTCTGCTTAGTTTGAAACTAGATGGAGTTGTGTTATATTTCCAAAATATTGTAATTGGTGTACAATAAGGCATATTCTATTCTAACAATAAGAACAGTAACAAATCAAACAATTTCAATAGTTCGTCAAAATTGGGTTTTTTTCATTGTATTTACTATAGATTTTGTTCTGGCATAAATTCTTGTTAGGAATGTATGTAAAACAATCACGGAGTTACACGTACAAGTAAATTAATTAAAAAAATATTTTGTTTACAGCCTCAAACAGCAAAGGTGCAACCCTAAACAGTGGAGCGGGCGTGTACCACAGGGGAGCTCCCGGCTCTGGTGGTTTTATCGCCGTCAAACTCCTCACCTACGACTACTCCCAACACGTGAAGGCAGAACCACCTCCAGATGAACTCTTGAAGGAAGACGAAGGGTTCACAACCGAAATTAGTAACAAAGTAGAGGCTAATTAGAGTTTAATTTTGTGTAACCACTTTATTTTAATGTAATTTGTGACTTTGATATGTTTGTGATGTTTTTTTACTAATAAATAAGTCTAGTTTTACTTCTAAATTTGATGATGATTTAATTTGACGAAGACTGTATGATTTCTTCTTGACATACAATATTACAACATTGGATGTTTATTTTTAAGAGAATTTAACACTAAGCAAAAAAAAAATCAATAAAATATTAATTAGAAGGGATTTCAGTCCTCATTCATACTTAAGTAAAAGCGATAGTTTCACCAAATTATTTACTAATGTTTTAATTATTATATCTAATTTCGAAATATCAATCGGTCGTTTCTTTCTAATATGGTTACAATAATTATTATAAAAATGTAATTATATGAAAATGCTAATTAGTATGAACATGACAAAACAATGATAGTGTATTTTTAATTCTATATTAATTTTAAGTACCAGAGTTACTGTTTTGTTGTTAATTTGTGGTATCTCAAAAAAACATTAAATCCGACGTAACATTTACAGAGAACTGCATAATTAATTAAACAGAGATTTATTACCAGACATAGGTAATTAGGGCACTTTTATGACTTTAGTTTGCTTGTAAACAGTTTTTGTTGTCTTATTTTTTATATTTACCTAATTTCTCACAAAGTATCAGAATACGTAACCAAAAGGCTGTATTTTCAAATCATGGAAGATAAGTTTTTCGTTTTACACATGTCTTTATTCGAAATTTAATTATAATGTGATATTTATAAATTATTAAATACTGAGTGTATATTTACTTTACTACTCCTAAAGTTATACAGGGTGTAAGGGACGTCGTAACGAATACTGAAATAGTGTATTCAGACCATCGTTCTGAGTCGAAAATCATTGATTGCCGGTTTTTTTTTAGCAATCAGCTGTCAAAGGTTAAAGTCATTTCCCGTAGATATCGCACAAAAGTAATAACTATATTTGTATTCCATGCAAACAGTCTACAAACACTAGTACAAGATGGCGGAAAGGGGGAAGAGCCCCGCGCGTTGTTAGTTTAATTTTATTGCAGTTTTTGACCGTACGCGGTAATTATTGAATTATTTAGGGTAAAATTTTCTGTTTACTCATTGTGATATAATTTTTCATAATTTTTAACTAAAAACATAGAAAATTAAAAAAAAAGAGAATTTTCCGGCAGAAAATTCCAATGATTTTCGACTCAGAAAATAACTTATGAGATCCATACTAAAATTTGCCTTAAACGCAAAAAAAGGCTTGAAGAAAGTTATTTGATTATTTTCATTAAATAAATGTATTCAATTTACATCAAAAAGGTTTTAGGTTCATTTAAAACGACTTTTTTAAGACGGCGACGACGACGGATGTATTAAACATTTAAAACCGAATGTTTTAATATACAGTTAGGTATATTATAATGTGTTTTTACGTAGTAGTAATCAATTTAAGTGGTCAATGTATATTCAAATTGTTGATTTAATTATACAATTGCCAAGTTTTAAGAAACTTTGACCGAATTATCTATTCAATCCTATGACCTGATAAGTTTTTAATCAACGTAAAAAATGATTGTAAACCAAACGATCCTAGTCTAATTGTGTCGTCGATTACTTCAACAATAAAGTTAGAAATAGGTTTGTGTTTTATTTCACACCTCTAAGGTATATAGAAAAGTCTCTAAGGTGTATAAAACAGTATATAAATCCTAGTGAAGTGACCTATCTCTACTAATATTGTAAAGCTGTAGAGTTTGTTTGTTTAGTTGAACGCACTAGTCTCAGGAACTACTAGCTAATTTATCGGAAAGGCTGTATAACATCACGCTAAGACCAATAGGAGTATCAATGAAAATGTTGCAAAAAAAAACAGGAAAAATGTATTCCTTTTGAGGCACGCCAGTAGAAGTTGTTTGAAATCGTCGCAAGAAGACTCTAAACTCATAGATCAACACGCAATAGCAACATTCTTTGTTTTGTCAAATGAGCCTCATGAGAAAAAAAGGGCAAACCAAGTCATAGGTACTCTTTTATAATTAACAGATAGATACAATGGCATGAATAAATATACCACAACACTTTTGATGTGTGGCAGTATGTCCTTTATGAGGGTTAAACGCTGAAAGGCAACGAAGAGAAAACAAGATAAAGAAAAAGTTAGAATATAAATGAAAGTGAAGTAAAACAAAAAATTCAACAAAAAATAAAAACACACTAGCCCAGGTCAGCTGGTTAGTTATATTAACATTTAAGTTGACCAGAAGATATATAGAGATCAGTAGTTAGGTGCTGAAATGTCATTAATACATGTGACCTCGTTTGGAGTCCGATACCAGAACTCAGGGGAGTCATAGGATCGAGCTCATTTTTGTGTCATTTTGGAGTCATTTTTGTGTGGCCCAAAGTCACGACAAGCTCCAATTTCCCCAGGACCCCAGGATCACGACTCCTTCGACCGAACCTCTAGATATGCCCTTGATCTCATTCATATGTTTTAGTGCATCTTCTATCGTTCTCCTATTCCTACAACTGTTTTTTATTATGATATTCTTTTTTTTTTAAAGACAACTCCCACATATACCTTGTGTCTCGGGGGACTTTTAAACATACATGAAATGGACACAAAGAACACCCAGACTCAGAACAACAATTTGTGGATCGCACAAATAGTTTTTACATGTGGGATGGAACCCACAACTCTTAGCACAGTTGGAAGCGGTGAGGTAACCGCTTAAACCACTACGCCATCTGTGCAGTCAAGACGGAGGATATTCACATTGACTATCCGATCCGTTTGAAAAATGTATCACAATTATTGAAAAAATCTATAATCTATGCTCAACAGAAAATAATCAATTTTTAATATTTTTCTATGCCATTATTCTAGCTAAATGTTTGAATGAAAACATGCTAACGAAACGATCGTTCAATGCGAAATGTGTTGATTGCGAATTCCCGTTTCTAAATTACTTCCTTCTACCCTCCAATTTGTAAAATCGACTGCCTCGTTAGTACAGTAGGTAGCGTATGCGACTGCAGAGCCAAGGTCTCGGGTTCGATTCCCAGGCCGGTCCAAATGTTTGTATGATCTGCAAATTTTTGTTTCGGAGTTTGGGTGTTTTCTACGTATAATATGTATGTATTTACTATCAGTCAATCTAGCTTTCATAGTACAAGCTCTGCTTAGTTAGAAACTAGATGGCGTTGTGTATTAGATATCCGAAATTTCTAAAAAAAAAAACCTTGTGGACCGAATTTCCTACTTCCACGTATAAACTAATAGAAAGTTTTAGTTTCTTTTTGTCTAATATAAACTAATATAATATTATACTCCAACTGTTTTTGTTGCCTTTTTATATGGGTAACTAGTTGTATCTGGGTTTTCCTTCCTAGGGTTCACCTGGTTCCCCGGCAACTGGTACCCGAGACGGCGTGCGATTTTTGGTTGGTTAGAGTCCGACATTAACACCGGTGGGTGGTATCCGAGGGGATTTCCGCACAGAAAAAAAAGAGGTAACTATTTATAAAAACAAAAAAAAGACCGACGAGTTGAGACATCCTCCTCCTTTTTTGAAGTCGGTTAAATAGTATTATAATATATTAGAGTGTCCTTGTATGCTCATAAATAGTTTAATTTATAAAAAGTAGGTATGTTCTAATTTAAACACTTATGAACATGAAAATAAATTTAATAACTGTCTGTTTTTTGTCTTTATGGTATAAGGGGGCAAACGAGCAGACGGGTCACCTGATGGTAAGGAACTATCGCCACCCATGGACACCTGCAACTCAAAAGTCACAAGTGCGTTGCTGCCCTTGGAGTCCCTCCCGCTCCAGTTAGCGGGAGGGATGATTTGGGCTCTGGTAACCTTACTCACTCAGTGAAAGGCAACGAAAGAATTGCTTAAAACCGGTTTTCTGTACACTCCGGTCGAGCCGGCCTATTCATGCCGAAGCATGGCTCTCCCACGGTTGTTTTGCTGTTTATGTTAAAAAACTTTAGTAGGCGAGAAAAGTATATCAACGCCTGTAAAAACCAATTTGTAATAACCTCTATCACTAAAGAGTAGACCTCGATACACAAAGTTCGAATTCCACTACCTGATATAATATTTTTGTTCATTGTCCTTCACAAGTCATAAGAATAATTAAAGAATCTGTCAACGAAAATACACCGAATACAATATATTTTTGAAAATTCCCAGATATTTGAGTAAATGTTCCCGAAAATTGGCGAGCTTCGGATAGAAGGAAGTGCACGTACCTGCACGCGCAGCGGGTGCACGGCGAGCAGCGCCAGCAGGTCGGGCGGCGGCAGCACGTCGGCCGCGCGCACGTCCATGCAGCGCGCGCCCGCGCACAGGAACGCCGCCAGGTAGCGGTGCAGCGGGAAGTGGAACGACGCGTGCATCACCTCCGTCTGCGGGACACCACACACCACGTTACGTGTGTCGACAGAGGACCTAGTGTTAGTTTCTTTCACATCTACTTTTTATATTTCTACACTAGCTGACCCGCGCAACTTCGTCTGCGTCTCTCAATAGTAATAAATTTTCTCCGTTTTTGAAACATTCTTCATTGGTGCTCCGCTCCTATTGGTCTTAGCGTGATGATATATAGCCTATAGCCTTCCTCGATAAATGGGCTATCTAACACTGAAAGAATTTTTCAAATCGGACCAGTAGTTCCTGAGATTAGCGCGTTCAAACAAACTAACTCTTCAGCTTTATATTATTTTATTATTATCTCGTATCAATGCAAAACTTGAAGTAAGTCGATATGTCCGTACGGACTTACTGCGTTCGTTCCTTTTATCCTTAAGACGATTTATGTTCACGGTCGTATATTAATCGACAATTATCATTTAAACCTTTTTTGTCAATGTCATCAAGGTCAATTAAATTTATGTTTGAGTTTATTGATTACTTGTATACCCAGGTATATAAATCGTAATGTAAGTGTACTGATTGTATCTTATCGTATTTTTAGAACCCCTTGTCTATATACACTTAGTGAGTACCTCATTGTTGGACGAGGAAAACGCTAAGTTTATTCTAAGGCTTTTTTTTTTACTAAAGCATGTTAAACACAATACACTTTATTGAATAATAATTTTAAAACTTACAGGCTGTCTTGTTTCCTTAGTCTGCAGTGTAAATAACAATGTTGAGATTAATAAAGTAATAGAAATCAATTAGGTAATAGAAAAGTAGATATTTTGCAGACGTTTACCTGTTTCTTTTCTAAGAAGCAGCAAAGACCTTTGTGAATTTAAAACTATTTCGAATAAGGAACCTCAACCGTGGCTATAAGATCTGTAAACTGCACGGATGGCGTAGTGGTTTAAGCGGTCGCCACGCCGCTTCCTACTACGCCGAGTGTTGTGGGTTCAAACCCCACATGGGACGACACTTTGTGTGATCCACAAATTGTTGTTCCAAGTCTGGGTGTTATTTGTGTCCGTTTCATGTATGTTTGTAAAGTCCCCCGCGACACAGGATATTTTCCTAATGCGGGATTCCTTTGTCTTTTTTAAAAATAATAAAAAAACTAGTAAATTGGCGCACCCTCTCCATGATGGGCGCGGTGAAGTGCACGGCGTCGAGCCACTCCTGCAGGTAGGTGAGCGCGGCGGCGATGATGCGGCGTGCAAGCGGCGCGTGCTCGGGCCGCGTGAGGTGCGACAGCACCGACCACATGGGGTACGCGGCCGCCTCCAGCTCGCACGAAAACGCCGCGTAGTACGACGACGGCTCGAATTCGATGTGCCCGCCCACCTCGCGGATGTTCACGTTCATTCCTATAAACGACCTTGCTTTAGCTTTTGATATCGTCACTTGCTACACGTTAGATGAACGTACGACTAAAATTGAAATACTACGGCAACCATAAAACTCTGAAATGTCTCTTTTGAATAATAAATGTATTTATAATAGAAATGTAAAACAATGTTACAAACTAACTAACTGAAAATTTTTTTTTTCATAAACAAATGTGGTGTACCTCATGGAACCGTTTTAGGGCCTACAATATTTATAGGCAGTAGAAGAATAATTTCTCACATTTATCTGTCACTGTACAAATTGTGTTTTAAGGTATCCATGAGCGTTCATACTAGATTTTAAAGTAACTAACGAAAAAGTAAGATTACTCACCTTGCAACATGGACAGGAATTCAAACCACATGTCTACGAGAGCATCGTCTTGTAAAAAGAGCAACGCTACACTTTTATGACTTAGCACATTATTGAAGTCGGACACGAGTGGCCAGTAACAATGTTCTTTCATCACTCTTCGAGTACAATCGATCACATAGTGGAAATTTTGATCTGGATCGTGTAAAGTGTTTTGGACTAATATCTTCCCCATCATGAGACGCAGAGACAGGACCATGACGTGGAGTAGATGTAACTGTTGGACGCATCGCAAGGCTAGAGCTTCGTTGGAGAAAAGCTGGACTGACATATGGACGACTCTGTTCGATAAAGTGTCCGGGTCAGCGGCGTCTTCGAGAACTAGAGGTATGCGGGCGTAGTGCATTACGAAAGTGCGGGTTAAGTGTTCCTGTTAAAAATAAATTTTAATATTTGTAAGTTCTAAACCAATTGCATCCATATGTGTAATACATATAAGGTTTATTATTATACTCGAATAAGTGTATTGGCTTTAGTCAAAAAAAGGGACCTGTCGTCTTTAAAAGTAGTAGACTACTTTTGAAGACGACTAGGCCCTTTATTGAGGATGAAAGCGTCGCTCCACGATAGTTTCAGGCATCACACTCCACTCCCGTTGAATTGGGTATCCCCAAAATACAACACTACAGTAACACCGTATATGATTTATAAATTTGAGTAAGTGTTTATTCCAATATAGCGGTGTGCAGTTATTTCACAAAAAACTAGTAAAATTAAAAAGTTTTACAAAATTTGCATAAACGCATGCTGCATCAAGATAGGCAGAAAGATATGAATGTAGGAAAAATAAAGACATGAAAGATAAATCAATAGTAAGTATAAGAGATATACCTTATAATCCTGATCAGGCAGCATATTAAGTAAAAAGCAGACGACATTCTGCGGAAACTCGTATTTAAATGTCCAAAATATAAATTCGTCTAATAACGTGTTGTGTTGGAGACGAGGCGCCAACGCTGGTAAATGGCGATACCTGAACAAATACATATATTATAATAGTATGGCTACATACAAACAGCAGAAGCGGTAATTAATCTTGATTTAGAGTCAAGAGGTCTGAAACCTCTACTAAAATGATTACACTCTTAACAAATAAATTTTATAGACATAAAACCACAACTTGCTTAGGGGGCTTAATTACAATTAGCTTCTTACATACTTTTCCAATTAAAGTTGAAACGTACAAATGACTACCATAAACCTTACGGGTAAAGTAGTACGGGTCTTATATTTCTTATAATTATTTTTTTAATAATTAAACTCGCAAGTTAGGATTCAGTTAAGAATTATTTAATGTTAAACTCACTCGTCAGGCGGTTCGGGCGCGGGGAACATTTCAAGAGCTTTCTCATACATCTTGTTGGACTCTGCCATATAGCACCCGTACTCTGTTTCCGGGAACGGTGGCTCCACCAAGTTGCGGTACATCTGTCAATAGATTCATTATTAGTCTTATTTAAATATTAGACTTGGCTTAAATTACTTGATTCCTAAAGTACCCTGCTTCTAACGTTTATTTAATTTACCGTTGCAACATATCAGTTTTCATCAACAGTTTAACCGGTTAGAAAAACCAGTGTCAATAAAAGAAAGAAACTCTCGCCGACCAGGGCCTCAATTCTGCTATTTTATGTTAACGCCAAGTCACTCAGCCAGTCATTCCATTGACACACTATTGTGATGCCATTGATACACCATTGACATCGGTCAAAATATCAGTATTCTACTATTATAAGTTCACAGTGGCAATAGACTGTCGATATAGTAATATAGGTCATCAATGGTGATATCAACAACATTGCCGTACCTGGCAAATTAAATTTATCATTTTCTTACTAATTTAAAATGAACGGTTTACCAAACTGTTACAAAGACATCGACAGCATTTGTATCAGTGACAAGTCCTCTAGAGGCCATTGGTCTTACATAGTTAGTAGAATAGGAAAAGTGCAAACCTTTTCACACGACATTCCATCGACAGTCTATTGATACAATATTAAAATAGCAGAATTGAGGCCCAGGCTAGGTATATATGGCCATATGAAACTTCCCAAGTTTCATATACAAAGCGGAGAGAGAATCTATTGTATAATTGTTACTACGTAGTTCAGAACGATGTCTTTTTTGTAGTATGTTTAAGTTTCTCAAAAAGGTTTTATTGCTTTTGGCACTCTCTGGAAAGGAAAATACAATCCCGCTTATTACACTTATAGTGCAATTATATAACTTACAGGAATTGTTTTTCGAGCAGACGGTTTAAAAAAAACGATTTCGTTTTATTCCGATATATTGGCAATTCGTTTTAGTCACAGTCAAGACATTTGTACTTAGTTTGGAAGTTACACGGAACAAATTTTATTTCATTTGATACTTTATGCAAAATACGTAAGAGGCGGAGTTAATTGCCTAAGGCATTCTCTGTCAGTCTACCTCAGGGTGTTTTAGAAATGCCTTCTAAAACTTAATTGCTCTCTCAAAAAAATACTCAATATTGAATATTTAGAGACTTAATAGCGGTCTAATAACTTAATACAAAGGATTTGGTGTCCTCACCTGTGGGTTGATGAGTGCCTTAGTCATGGCGGAGCGCATGAGATCACCCATGTTGTTGAACTCCATCAGCATTTTCACGTAACCCTCGCACTCCTGGACTGTGATTCTATAGCTGTCTGAAGTTGTTTGGGTACCGCTACTGCAACATAATAATATAACCTTTTTTAACACAAGCCAAGAGTCTTTTGGCGAATATCTTAAATATCAAGTGGAAAGATGACTGTGTGATTTAGCAAAGAGAAATAATTATATTTTCAAGAGACTTCAATAAAAGGAAGGAAGGAAGGTTCTCAAGTTGGATGAGTGTTTTTAGGGTTCCGTACAAAAGGTAAAAAGGAACCCTTATAAGATCACTTTCTTGTCCGTCTGTCCGTCGGTCCGTCTGTCCGTGTGTCACCAAAGATTTTCTCAGGAACAGGTAGACCTAGCAAATTGAAATTTATACCAGATACTTAAGTCTATGTTAGGTGTATAAAAATCAAGGTCCTGAGTCAACACGATAAAAAAAAGCCGTGTGGTGTCGTGGGACACCCGATAGGAACGAAGTTGTGACGATCGAGTAAAACTGATTCGACACGATTTTAATTACAAAGCCATGTATGAAAGCGGCTATTACCTACATATTTTTCAGTTGGTTTCTAATTAAAACAATTTATACATTGGTAAAATCTCCTTGAGAAATGATGTCGAATACAATATTTTTTGTTCAACCTAAGAACATAAATTTTAATTTTACTGAGATGAAAAGTAATGATTTCCTATCTATTCGATAGATGGCGCAGAATGACTGACAAGTGACAATTCAAAATAAAAAGTGTCGTTACAACTTTTCGTGAGATTTTTTTCCGTCTAGCCCCCTTTCACAACGCGCGATAAGGAACTTCGTTCCAATATATTATTATTATATATTATTCAAATTTCGATTTTCGCGAAAACTTGTAAGTACCGAAATTTACATTAATTTTGAACCTTTTTTTTTTCAGAATTTTCGCTTTACTTGTGCTGTATCTGTTTTATATTATACACTAAATCAAATTAAAAATACGAATATTTTAATAGGTAAAATTTATAAAAATAAGTTTTTAAATGTGTCCATGTTAAATAACCTGTTAAAATTAATCTGTTGTAATCTGAAGAATACTTTTTTTGTCACAATGGACGTAAGTTTCATTGGTCAAAATTTTGTACAGTATTTCAATAAATTACATGCCATCAGATATATACACAGAGAAATACTGCGTTTGAAATACAAAAATGACTATTTTTTTTATGTTTCTAACTCAACTCGAGGTTCTTGCAAAGAGATACAAAAGTGTTATAACAACGTGTTTGTACAGACTGATGACATTCCGTGTCCTAAGAATTTATTTGTGGATGCTCAAACACAGACAGAATGCAATACAGAAACTGAATGTGTTTTTTTTCGTAAATGACAGTTTTTTTAAATTTAAAACATTCTAAGGATGGCACAAAAAGTAATAATATAAGTGAAATAACTAGTATTTACGTTTTTCATCAAAATGTATGTGGCGTTACTAACAAAAAAGACGAGTTAGACCTCTATATTCAATCAATAATGCCAAAGCTAGACTATATTTGTATTACCGAGCATTTTTTGAACGCTGCATCTGCGTCCTTGTTTCATTTAACTGACTATAAAGTTGCTACGTACAATACAAGGCCTAATAAAAAACGCGGCGGTAGTCTTATTTTAGGACAAACAGATAAAGGGTTTACAAATTGTTCACAGATCAATAAATTATACAGGCCAGAGTCCTTTGAAGTATGTTGTACACAGGATATGAACACTGGGTTGTTTATGTGTTGTTGTTATCGTACGCCTAATGATAAAAATTTTGATACTTTTATACAAAACTTTGAAAAAATGTTGGAATATTTTTTCAACAGGAAGTGCTTAATTTGTGGTGATTTTAATATAAATTTCTTGTCCGATAGCAAAAGATACGTCGAATTTTCAAGTCTTCTACGGTGCTATAACTTTAGGACTCTCGTTAATAGTGTTACTTTCGCTCGCGGGAATTCAAGCTCGTGTATAGACAATTTCATTACAAATCTAGACCAGCAATGTATTAAGAAAGTAGACACAGATTTTAATGGGTTGGGTGACGGCCATGCGGGCTTGTTTTGTGAGTTAATTCTTAAAAATACTAGCTTCTTAAGAAAAACAAGTATTATAATAGAAAAGCGTTTTTTTTTGTAAAAAAAAACATGATAAATTTAAATATTTAATTTTGAATAATGAATGGACTAAAATGGGAATTAATACGTTCATAAATAAAATAAATAATGCGTTCCAGGTTACTTTTAGAAAGAGAAGACGTAATATAATGCTTAACAAAAATAACATGAACATAAACTGGACTACTAAAGGTATAAAAATTTCAAGTAAGATGAAAAGATTCTTGTGTGTAAATAGTGGTAATAATCTTGATAGTAGTTTAATTTCATATAAAAATAATTATGTGAAACTATTTAGGAAGGTCGTGAGAAATGCTAAGCGAAATGCGGTATCAAAACAAATAAATAACGCCAAAAATAACAGTAAACAAATATGGCAAGTTGTAAATCGACATAGAAATAAAAATAATAATAAAGTTATGAAAAAGCTAATTATAAAAACCAATGAGAAAATAGTTGACAATCCTAAAGAATTGGCAAACTTATTCGCCAGGCAATTTAATTATACACCCACGTTAGAAAATAGTAATCAAAATCAGGCAAGATTTTACCTTCAACAAGGCTCTGATAAGGTAACTAATGAGATGACGTTAACTGCTGTTACACCTGATGAAGTCATAAAGATTGTGAATGATATGCCGAATAAAAATTCTTGTGGCTTTGATGAATTGCCAATATCGGTAGTAAAGGAGCATATCGCGATCTTAGCTTTACCTCTGTCTCATTTTTATAATAAATGCTTTGAAAATAGCATCTTCCCAGAACAATGGAAAATAGCAAAGATTATACCATTGTACAAAAAGGGCTTACAAACCGACCCTAAAAATTACAGACCGATTTCTGTGTTACCTACACTCTCGAAAATATTTGAAAAGCTAATTAAAAGCCGTCTCACTAGCCATCTGAATAATAACATAGTTTTAAATCGGCGACAATTTGGATATCAAAAAAGTATCGGTACGACAGATGCTATCAATACCTTAATTAATGATGTCATAGAAAATATTAACAAAAAAGTCAAGGTGGCTGGGATCTTTCTGGATTTGAGTTCCGCTTTTGACACAGTGGATTATGAACTGCTTTTCATTAAAATGGAACATTATGGAATAAGGGGCAATGTTTTAAAGTTATTTAAATCATATTTAAAAAATAGAAAGTTTTATGTAGAAATTAAGGAGGTAGGAGAAAACAATTGTCAAGAAGTACACCGATCACAACTTTTAAATGTCAGGAAGGGCGTACCGCAAGGTTCCATATTAGGGCCTATTTTGTTTACACTTTTTACAAATGACTTACTATCCTATTTGAGCGTAAACAAGCCAGATGTTAAACTCACGGTTTTTGCAGATGATACAAACGCTGTGATTAGTGCAAGTAACCTAAGTTCCTTAAATGTAAAAATAATTGGCGCACTAGAATCTTTTCAAGATTGGTTTGCAGTTAACAAGCTTATAGTTAACACAAAAAAGACAAACCTAATCTTATTTAAATCGACAGCTAGTAATAACGATAGATTAGACGTTATGATTAATGGAGAGAGATTAGAATTCGTGAATTCTGTTAAATTCTTGGGGGTTCATATTGATGCATTGCTCAATTGGAAAGAAGAGATAAAATCTATTGACACCTCAATCTCTTCAGCATGCTATGCAATTAGGAGCCTTCGAGAAGTAGTAGAAATAAATATCCTAAAATCCGTTTACCATGCGCTAATAGAGTCAAAGTTCAGATATAGTATACAACTGTGGGGAAATAGTTACGCTTATAATATAGATAGGGCGTTCATTTTACAAAAAAGAGCTATAAGAACTATAGTCCGCATTCCCCAAATAGAATCATGTCGAGAACATTTTAAAAGTCTTGGACTATTGACGGTGCCTTGTTTGTATATATTGACAACATTGTGTTACTTATCCAAATATATGCACGAGGTTGAAACCCACGAAGAGAGGTTAGTTAGAGAGAGCACGCGGAGGAAACATATTCAACATACAATAAACCCTAGAATGAATATAGCTCGGCACTGTGTTCAGTATCAATCTATTAAACTTTTTAACTGTTTACCGGAAAGCATAAAAAGCGTAATTTATAGGACTTCTTTATTTAAACAAAAACTTGGAGCCTTCCTGTTGGAAAATAACTATTATTCCATCAATGAATTTATCAATCAAAATATATGCAATTAAATACTTAATAACTTATGTAATAATAATAAATATTGTGAATAATATTCTTGAATCATGAAATGCCTTAATATAATTTATCGTTTTTTTTTGTATTCTGCATGACATATTGTAAAATCTATCAAATTTATTTGTTTTTTGATTATTATGTTATTATTATTTTTGTTTTAATTTTTAAATATTTTTGTATTACGGCGAATTGTTATACATTCAAACACAATTATATCATTGTTTGTGAATAAATGAACTATGAACTATGTAAGACCTTGCTTATTTTTGTTACCTCAGTACTTTGCCCACAATTTAAAAATTTTAAGCTAGGAGGAATGATTTTTTTATTTCTTAGTGCGTGGCATGCCACAAGGAATCGCAGCTGACGTTCACGAGGCTTTATTAGGCTATACCTTAAGCGTCTCACCAATTATCGTTCGAGATAATTAATTAAAATTGACGAAATTAAGTGTTCCTTTTGAGAACTGCAGAACCTAAAAAGGACTTTGTCCTTATCACCAAACCTTTCACAATGTTGTTCCATTCGTTCCTTATCGTAATGTTAACTTGTTATTTCCTTTATAACCTACCCAAGTCATGAATTTATCAAAAACGTATAAAATTAAATTATATAACGACAAGAAAACAGATGACATGTTCAAACGATGTTGTCGTTCGCGGCCTCGCTAATTTCAGAGATAAAAATGTGCCTCAGAGGACATGGAACAAATATTTTGCTTTTCGTCATACCTGCAAAACTTGTTTAGGTTTACTTAGGTTACTAAAAGACAAGGTCACGACTGTGGCTTTCAACGACTTACACATGCTGCAATTTTGCTACAAATCAGTTTTGCAACTGCATAAGCTTACGATGGCTTTGTCTAGATAAAAAAATAATAGTTTAAAAAACTAAAAAACACGCTTTTTATAGAAAACCAAACTAAAAAATAGAAAATAAATTTTAATAAATTTGAAAAAAAAGCGTTGGGTGCCTGTTGTCAATAGTAAAAGCACCCCACGCTTTTTTCAAATTTATTAAAATTTAAAACTATTTTTCTTTTAATTTTTTTTTTAATTGGTGTATTGTCATCGGTCCAAACTTGAAACAAACCCTATATCAACCCGTCTGGCCAGCGTGGTATAGTAAGCCAAAACCTCCTTCCTAAGGAGAGGCCTATGTCCAGCAGTGGACTGTTATAGGCTGTTGATGATGATGATGATTGTCATCGGTCCGCTATATATCTACAAAGTTTGAACGAATTCTGACCGTTTAAAGTCAGTCAAAATCACACCCAAAATAGTCATCAGAGAGTTACAAACAAACATACAAGTGAAGCTAATATAAAGCGTGTAATATAGATTTCGTCGTAAATTATATATACATACATTTAAGTCCACTCTCAGTCATAGTACAAGTACATAGAGGTGAATATAATATGCTATAAATAATATAATTGTTCGTTGACACGGTTATAGTAGAAACCTTTTCACGTAAAATCGGTATAACTGGGGCTTCACACCTCGAGGTTAAGAGACCATTACGTCTCCATCTGTTAATCGGATTTATTAATTGGCAGGACTTGGTAACAATATCCAGTTTCGGAGGGTTCTGATATATTTAGGTAGTAAGGAGTGAAACATCTGGGAGTTTTAGCAGTTTTATTTGTTTTTATCTCAAACCCAAATTAACAGTCCCACAATGGGCCTGTAAAGAGCTTCAGCAAAGTTAAAAAAAATAATTGCCGAGCCATACTAAATTCTAAATTGGCAACTCCATGCCCCGCCTTTTTCTATTCTAATAAATTTATATACACCACAACATATATACGTATTTACTTAGAACTTATGACAACACATAATGTTTAAAATAGTGACAGACAGCTATTATTAATAACATCAGATAATATTTTTACCACATGTAGCGTGCGTAGTGAATAAAGAAAAATAAAGCTTTTTTTAGGCTAGATTCTTATAGGTAAGTAAAAGTACCTGTTTTCTCTGAAATGTTGTAGCAAACGCAGTATAAGACGCGGCATCATGGCTTCGGCGACGCACATGAGGGCCGCTGGCACATCTCCGGGCCTTGGGCATTTATTGCCATGATTACTGCAGAACCTGTAAAGGGATTAAAAAAAATTGTAATAAGAAGCAAACGAAAAGAAAACGAAGTATAGTAGCACAAGGTAGAAACGATCTGAACCAGCTCGATTTAAACGATATCCCCTTGGGAGACTGCAGTTTAAATGACCTCATGCGATTTGCTAATTAGATTCAATTAGCTAGTCACATAAGATCATTTAACTTGCTGCAACTAAATTCAACTTAAAGTACGTTTTCTATGGTAAGACTTTATGAATATAACTGTTTAGTTGTTTCTAGCGCTAGTTGGATAACAAATTTGAGCGCAGATCTTTCGCACGGGTGCAATGTAGATACTACTTACTACTACAAATGTGGTGTCAGTGCGGAGTAATTAATTCTACTATTATTATGATAAGACTATACTACAGTACAAGACATCTTTATATTATGCAATATTTATAAGTCCGTTTCGCTCCTGCTGGCCGCTGTCACCCGGGATGGTTGCGATCATTTTAAATCTCTAATCTCTCAGATATTTACTTTAATGGTATGCTGTAAAATACGATTTTGATCTACATTAAATGCAAATCGTCTTTTTTGTAGATCTTTTTATGATATGCAATTCCGTAGTACATTATTTTGATCTATCTCGTAAGGTTTAGCCAGCATTTACAATGTAAGTGCACAAAAACATGTTTTTTACGACTACAAATCTTTGAAATACTCGGTATAATCCGCATTAAAAGCCGTTGCTTAGTATAAAGATCTAAGCGTACAAAAAAGCGACTTTATTTTATACTATGTGAAGATAGCGTTTTAGATTTTATCACTTTAAATTAGCTTTCTTATTTTTATTTTTGTCTGGAACTTAATCAGATTCATTAAGTTTCGTGAAACAGTAGCTGCCTCCACGGCAAGTGGCAAACGACACTGATTCAAATACGTCAACTTGCAAACATAAACAAAGCTCGAAAACTGGGGTAACAGGTAAAAATAACAATTTATTTTTACGTTTAGGTTTTAAATTGGGATTACATTTCTAAAAAGTGGATGTAAGACGAAATTCTGAGATACATTCAATTTACAGTATGTACTTGTTATACGAATTCCTTTCTTTGAATTGTGGCGTTTATATGTACAGCAAATGTTATCTATTAATGTCCAAGTAATTAACAAAGGTATAAAATGTGGCATTTTATTACGCAAATCAGATACTATCTGCGATAGTACAGAATGCAATAAACACTGGACCGTAATAAACATATATACTATTACCATAAAATCAGTGATTACATCTAAAAAATGTGAAACTGTGGTTATTTTAACGTCAGTTTAAATGAAGACGCAACAGGCGCTGACGTCACAGTTTACAAGGTCACAGCCAAGGTCTAGATCTTGAACCAGAAGCAAGTTCAAATGAGGGACGCTCGAGTCGAAGAAAGGTCGCCTCACGCTTGAGCTTTCCATCTCTCTCCTTCTCGGTTGTGACTTAACAATGTAATATATCTCGTTCTATCCCGAATATATGTACATTAATTTTATGTGATTTATGTGTTACTTCGCTTGGTGCTTCTCGACCTTGTTTAACATGTTAGGAGTTTCATATGTATTATTTCAGGTCATAAACTAGCTTCATCATCATAAACTTTTGCAATTACAATCTGTATAAGTAAGATCTTAATCTGTATCTGTAGTGCTAATGTGTATGGCAGGTTTTTTATTGTCTAGGTTAGTTTTATTTTATGAGAATTAGTGTAAATACAATCAAAACTCTATGATCAAGGAGAGCTGATGAGCTTAATAATTTAGGCCACGAATTTGTGTTTCGACAAAAACAAATGCTTTTTTTATGGAGAGAAAATGGGTTAAATTTTAGGCGCTACAGTAGCATCAGGACAATTTTTTTAAAGAAAGATATTATAGAGAAATGAATATTTAAAGAAAAACATTGTGTAATATTTCTTTTGACTTAAATATTAATTAGACGCTGTGTACTAGACTGCAAAAATAGACAATGAGTTTTACTAACAATAAATAAATTTCAGACAGTTACAGTTTTTTAATATTTTAACTCGGATAATTTCACTTCTATAATAGTAGGTGATGGTTACTCCCATGATGCTAAATGTGAATTTACTGGAGAAGAGAGGAGACTTATTGCATTTGAAAGATTAGGTAATAGAATGAATAAAAGATTTATAATGTATCCACTTTCAGCGGTGGGAAAAGCTTCTACAGGTTTTCAAAAATTTAAGGGAGGAAATCGAATAAATAAATATACGGGCGCTTCAGATATTTTGGGAATATGTTATTTGGACGCAAAAACTCTCCCATTGAAATGTCTGACGATTTTAAAGTGACACAAGTAAGTGGCTTGGAATTTTATTGTAGAATCGCACACCCGGAACCACACCCTGAAAGAAAGATAAACTCGGGTATGCCAACAACTAGACTACAAAAAGTAAGCAAGTCCTCCACTTCTTTACTTTTTGTAGTCTAGTTGTTGGCAACACGAGTTTATCTTTCTTTCTAGTGTTAATATTTTGATGTAGCTATAGCTCTTTGTGAATAAATATATGAAGAATAGTATGTTTAAAGTTAATTATGTGAACAATTTGTTGTCACGACACGGGTCTCAAGGTCTAGGGCACGGTCAAGTGCACGCAACGAAAAAAATGAATTGTTATCTAATCAAGAAATATTTGTTTACACTGTGTTTGTGTTTGTTTACTTTGATAAGAAATTTTAGTGGTTAAATGGATGTTTATCGGTGTAATCTATTATGCAATATGTGAAAACATTCACGTGCCTGTAAACTTACATTTTCACGTTTTTAATTGATTTATTTACCTACATATTACTCGGAACCTTTTTCTCAAACTAGATTGGGGTGGGCTTTAAATCTACCACGATATATATGGCTGAACTTCGATTTGTCACGCGGACCGAATGCCATCAGACCCTCCACGACCCAAGTACTAGGCGATATCGAAGTTCTGTAGAAAGACTATTGGTCATTTTAGAGTTCCATCTTATCCACAACGTTTACAGAAGTTCGTATGGCACGGGCTGCGGATTAACGTGCTCTCTGGGCCACGGAGGGGTCTCAATGTGTTAACAATGGTCACCCATCCATAAACTGACCTGGCTAGGATTTCTTAACCTTGCTGTGTTAACCGCTGTGCAACTGCAAGGACGGCGTAGTGGTTTAGTGTTGTGGGTTCGATCCCCACATGGGACAACACTTTGTGTGATCCACAAATTGTTGTTCTTAGTCTGGGCTTTCTTTGTGTTCGTTTCATGTATGTTTGTAAAGTTCCCCGCCACAGGATTTTTTCCTAGTGCGGAAGTTGTCTTTTAAAAGATTACCACTTAGCCACGAGCCCTTCTTAATACCTCAAACATACATAATATACAAATTACGAAGAAATTACAAATAATGACGACAGTTTGGGATCAGACACATCCTTGTATGTTTTGTTGCTGTTAAGATTTTGTATAACTTTAATATCTATCGTGACTATCGCAGGTTATGCCTTATCAGTGAAAAGCGAGTTTACACGATGCGTAATAATATTTATAAAAGAACGGCAAACACGCCTAGTAGTATAATGATGGGTGGTTATGAGATTTGTACAGTTTTATAAGTGAATCATCCTAACAATTTACTTGTAATTCGTCTGAAAATTGTTACAACTAGAATACTAAACGTTCAAGTGTTGTTAACAAAACGTGTTTACTACGTTTTCTAAACCGGCCATGATACAAATTGCCTAAAATATAAATTACATAAAACGATTTGTTTACATCAATATTTATGAATGAGATCACTAGTGTTTTTAGCAGTTAGAACAAACAATTTTTTATTACTAATGTTGACTTGACTATACAGATTATACGAAGTGATAAAGGACTGCACGGATGGCGTAGTGGTTTAAGGGTTGCCACGCCGCTTCCTACTATGCCGAGTGTTGTGAACGGACTTTGTGTGATCCGGACGAGACTTTGTGTAATTCACAAATTGTTGTTCTGAGTCTGGGTGTTCTTTGTGTCCGTGTCATGTATGTTTGTAAAGTCTCCCAACACAGGCTATATTCCTAATGCGAGAGTTGTGTTATATTTAAAACGAAAAAAATATATATTTTAAATCATTTAATTTAAATTCGATCATAACGGTGTCATTTATCAGAATTTTGAGTGATTTTAATGTCACTTATTTTTGAGAGAGTTCAGTGCGGGCCAATCACAGCGTCGAACGCAGTCACCGTGATGATCGAGTATAAGTGAAATAAACTTACACTGGCCCTCGGGTGACCTGTCGACCTGACATTGAAATCATAGCTATTTTTAAATCATATCCGTTTGATGAAATGATTAGTTTTAATCACAGCGTCTTTACATGTGATTGTGATTTCGTCATGGAAAAATCAATCCAAATTTCTTTTCTTTTTAGATTTAGACTTTTGACGAGTCTTGCGCTAATAATAATGTAGCAGTGGTTTTGTAAATCAGTCACAGGCATGATGAAATGATTTTTAAATCATATGATTGTCACATGTGATCTTGATTTTATTCCATCCCTAAAGTCGACTAGTTTGCCTGCAATACCATAAAAAAAACAAGCAAGCAAGATATTTTAAAAATAAGTAGGTATTTAAATTTCAAAATGGAGATACGTAGTAGATAAAAGTAGAAATATACCAATGTTACAAATAATGCAGATTTTATTTACCTCTAAGGTTTTCTTAAATACATATAATGGCTTTACACCTTGATAAATCGTAGCTGTGTAAACACCAAGCGGAGCACTTATCTACATAAGCTACAACATTACAGCCTATATAAAACATATTTTAGTGTTTATTTTCCGAGTGTTTAATGCAAAAACAGCGTTGAAACCCACGCATTTATGATAAAACGTGTGTCATGCATAGCTAATGGTTTACACACCTTTATGACGTCACAATTACTGACATTATTATTCTTTATCGTTTACTATGAGATTATCTACTTTGTTGTAATTATAATAATTTTATTTGCGTAAAATATCGTGGTATAAAAATATAGGTGGAATGCACAACAATAAATCTAAAATTGAACAATCTATCTATTTATTAAATAAAAATGAATCGCCGAAGTGTGTTTACGCGCATAACTTCCGAACGACTGCACTGAATTGGATATTTTTTTTGTGAAAAAAAAAAGTCTTTTTTCATAATAATATTATGAGATTTAAAAAAAATTAAATCTCATAATATTATTATGAAAAAAGAGTTAGTGAATGAGACAGAAGACTGTTAGAGATCTATACTTATAATGAGGTAAAGTGTGTGAGTTTGTATGTTCGGGGGTAATCTCAGGAACTACGGGTTCGAAATGACAAATTATTTTATTGTATAACATATACAACATCATGCTACGACCAATTGTACCCGAGTATCGATGAAAAATATTGTTTACTAACATTTTTCAAAGCACAACACAAAAGGTTACTTCTCAAGGGTGATAGGTAAGGTAAGTAATAAATATTGTTTAATTACTTAGGCCACACTGACTTCCTAACGTCAAATTTTACTTTTATAATTAGTATTTTTCAAGGATAACTTTACAAATAATCACAAAGCGGACAAAAAGAACATCAAAACTCAGGACAACAATATGTGGATCACACAAGTGTTGTGAGTTGTGCTATGTGGGGATCGAACCCACAACACTCAACGCAGTAGGAAGAGGCGCACGGTAGACTGAAAATCGGCTTTCATAGACTTGAGAAATTCAATTTGCAAGTGCCGTTTTTTTTTTGCCGGATATCACTTCTATTAGTTACTACTATATACAAAAACCTTCTTTCTAAGGAGAGGCCTATGTCCAACAGTGAACTAGTAAAGGCTGTTGATGATGATGATGATGATGATATACAAAAATGACACCCCGAGTTAATTCTGCACAAAGACGAAGGAATTAGCTTTTTTTATGAAAAAATTGTATGAAGCTAGTATGAAAAATCTAATTAACTCTTAAACGGCAAGGAAAACCGTAATATCCTCACAGAGATGGTTAAAGTACTAATTATTTATGATAATTTGTCATACTCCATATTAAGGTTATCGCTGCTGTTTTTTTTTTTAAATCATCAAAATATTTTGTTTTTTTTTTGTTACAGAACATCGATGTGAAGAGTGTTTTTGACCCAAATATTAAGAATATATAAATAAAAAAAGAAAAAAAATAGCTGTTTATTCTCTTTTATTGATAATTTAAATAAAACAGTTTATTTTTAGCCTAGCTATTTTTTTAAGTACTATAAATACAATTATACTAAATATTATGATAAGCTCAATCTGTTGATTGATTGATATAAAGAAACAGGGCTCGGGAACTACCCATGACGTGAACGCCCACCGTGCGGCGTGGCGACCGCTTAAACCACTACGCCATCCGTGCAGTCTACACCATAAAAAAAGACAGTTACTTTTGCAGTTATAATATTAGCATAAACATATTATATAGTTACCTAAACTCTAAATACTACTAACAAAACCAGTCACCGAATGACCTCAGAACTGGACCTACTTAGAAATGGCCTAGATGAAATAAAACTGTGGCTGTATGTCTATACATGCATGAATTTTTGGCAAGGGCCACCTCTTTTATGACGCTAACTGTACAGGCTAATCTAACAAAAACAATTTTATTTTATTTTTTATTAGGAATGTGAATATATCCTGTGTCGCGGGGGACTTAACAAACATACATGAAACGGACACAAAGAACACCCAGACTCAGAACAACAATTTGTTGATCACACAAAGTGTCGTTCTATGTGGGGATCGAACCCACAACACTCAGCGTAGTAATAGGCGGCGTGGCGACCGCTTAATCATTACGACATCCGTGCAGTCGATACATCGTGGCTGGGATTGAAGAAATTAATTAAAATTGGTCGCTCCTTATTCAAAGTTAATAGCGGACACAAGTCATTGGACCATTGAATGCTGGGCAGGGTTATTTTAAGTAATAAAATAAATATAAAAGCTTACTTCACAAGGCTGATAGTAGTGATAAACATTGTTTAATTGACATGACGGGCTTGTTGGTCTAATGGTTAGTGACCCTGACCGCTAAGCCGGTGGTCGTGGGTTCGATTTCCACCCAAGACAAATAGTTGTGTGATATTGATGGTTTAAATTATCTATAATATGTATGTATTTGGAAATATATTAGTATGTTTATTAATCTGGTCCTCATAGCTGTGACTAATTTGGGATCATCAGATTGCTATGTGTGAGATTGAACTTATTATTATTAATAATTGCTCAGGCGACCACCACCCCTACGGAGTGTCGCCACCCTTATTCATGCCGTGGATGTCGTAAGACACGACTAAGGGCGCAAACTATAAAAAGAAACACTGTAAAAAGAAGGAAAACTCGAAACAAACCCTGTCCTATAGTAGTCCAAAACCTCCTTGCTAAGGAGAGGCCTACAGTCACGTCACTTTCTACTATTTTACTTTTTTAAATTAAGAAGCGAGTTCTGAGAGATTTGCTTATTCTTGACGAACCTTAAACCGTACCTAGCCCTAAACTGTGATAAAGTAATACCTAAATTAGCAAGAAGTAGTAAATGTGGCGACTCCCACATAAACATACTACAGCGCCATCTAATGAAGACACACCGAACTACGGAGTAACTACTAAAATAAGAATTGCTAATCCTGTATCGCGATATAAAGAATTCCCGCGCCGGTTAGCATATATACAACTTCCCAACATCAACCGTTGGGCCGCGGCCCGCCAGGCATGATCACCTCGCCTGGTCGGAGGATCCTCCCTTTATGTTGGAGGGACATGACACCCAAACCTCCACAGTAAACATTAATAAGTAGGAATTTTTTGTTTAACAGATACACTATTTTCTTTACTGTATCTCTTTCTTAATAGCTGTGTCAATGTTACATGGGCATCATCATGATCTGTATTTTAATGATGTGGACATTTGGACATAATTATGTATTTAATATAACATAATGTAACATATGTATATAATATAATGTTTTAGATATGCTGCAAAATTATTCAGTAGGTTTCTATAATTTACATACTTTATCCTGTATCTCTGAAGGGCTAGGCAGAGGATTATCAAACCACACTCGTCTATTGCCATCAACCGGGACATTTAAGGGGCCGGGGCTAACCAGGGCCTCAATTCTGCTTGAGTGGCTTGGCGTAAACATAAAATAGCAGAATTGAGGCCCTGGACAGTTGTAAGAAAGAAAGACAATGGACGGAGAGCGATATTGGTTATACAGATAGATTGCGTAAGAGTAAGGTATATAACTCAGGTCAGGGTCTCATACTTGAAGCTCAGGACAGGCTGTTGCCGGGAAGTTAGAACCCTCTAACGCACACAAATTAATAAAACTTTTCTTTTATGAAGGACCGCGTACATTTAGCTCTCAATACTCAGGCAATACTCAAATTACAATATCTGGTACTAAGTCAATATTCAAAGTATTTGCCTTAATTTTATGGGTTAATGATAGAACGCAAAGCCAACAATGAGGCGGCATTAGTTATTCCAATGGCGTCTCTAAACAAAGATCAGGGGCAGGTGTCAAGCGGCCTAAAGGAGGTCAGATATTGACGGTCAAGGTGTATGCCCAACTCGTTGCCTTTCTATATAGAAGTAAAATAAAACAGTTCAATACCTGTTCCTTTTTTATTGCTAAGCGATTAATAAAAAAAATGGTACTTTTTATACCCACGATATTTTAAGATACCTTCGATGTGGAAAAAAAATATTACCTTGCCAAGTTACAGATTACATGTAAACAATGTGTTTAATGAACCCACATTATCTATATTTTTTTAAGCTCTGCTTAGTTAGGGACTAGATGGCGTTGTGTGAATGTCGTAGAATATTATTATTATTGTCTTTTGAATGTCTCTTCTATTTGATTGATTGTCTGACATCTACCATGACAAGTTAAATTATATATTGGACCAGTATAGCTTTATTTAGTCGCTTTTACATAATTTATAACTTTATAGCACACATTGTTTACTTTATGCTCTTGTTCTACATATAAACATTAAGTATTCCAATATTCCATATTTGTTTACAAAGGATCACAAAGAACTTTCTTCACATGTTAATAGATTTTGTCTTAAATAAAATATCTTTGCGTTCGGGATTTTCACTTTACCGGAATGGCTTTTGTCACACGTGAAGGCTATTCTACCCCCCTACTCTACTTAAGTTGCCACTCATCGCGGTAATCGAACTGACTAAAATCTCATAGTGTACAATACTGCAACTAAATAAAATGGATCCGGAAACAGCTTTTATTAAAAAAAACAAAACAGATTCCTTCTAGCCTTTTACTAGTTATCTGGTAGTGTTACTAGAAGGTAACACTTTCAATTATACATGAACGCGACTAGCCATAGTGGTGAGTGGAGGGGAAAACTTGTTCCATTTCCCCTCAAATAATTCAAGCGTATATTTAGGATGACATTAATATGTCATATTTTTTAACAAAGTTGTGTATAAAGGACAAAAATACACGAATATGCTTACCCATCCTCCTTCATGACAGATTTATCTCCACAGTCGCACGCGCCGCCCGCCTGCGACAAAAACATGTTGAAGTCGTGCGTCGAGTGGTCGCCGCGGTGGAAACACTCGCGACAGATCGACATACAAGGCGATATGCCGCACGTGCGACATCTGTACGCGACAACACGCGGTATCCACACGAGGCCGCATTTGTCGTGTTTGTCGTAGCTGCGAACTGTGAACAAAAAAAATAGAAGTTAAGAACATAATTTTTGTTTCATCATCATCATCATCAACAGCAACATCAACCTTTAATAGTCCACTGCTGGACATAAGCCTCTCCTTAGAAAGGAGGTTTTGGCCTACTATACCACGCTGGCCAGACGGGTTGGTATAGGGTTTGTGTCAAGTTTTCCTTCTCTCTGCAGTGCTGTTGTCCTGCGTAGTTTTTTCCCTTAGTCGCCTCTTACGACACCCACGGGATAAATAGGGGTGGTGACACTCTGTATTCTTAATCCGTCACCACACGGACGTCCGTCACCACACCACACATTTTTTGTTTAAAAAAAAAATTTATAAAAGTCGAAATTAATTAAAAAACTCCATGGATATACAGCGAACAAAAAGGCCACAACTAATAGACAGCACAAGATGGCAAAGACGGGGTACTGTTTTTAAATTAATGACCGTTGCCTAAGGCCCTTTGCCTTTAGTTTAATATTCTCTAAAAGCTTACTTATACCGCACCTAATTAAATCTTATATTATGAGTAGTTTAGTTAATATTTTTAATTACTATTTAACTACACAAAAAAAGTAGTGTACTTATTGGTGTATTCATATCAGTTCGGTTCAATCAATTTAGATCGTCATTGCGCTTACATCGACATTAAGTGACATTTTGCAATGCTGGGTCACACTTTTGTAATTTGCCACAAAGTCAAAGCCTTCAAAGGCCCACACCAATGTGGAGATGATTCGCAAACACTTCACAATCTTCACATCACATCAACAGCCTTTAATAGTCCACTGCTGGACATAGGCCTCTCCTCTGAAAGGAGGTTTTGGCCTACTATACCACGCTGGCCAGACGGGTTGCTATAGAGTTTGTGTCAAGTTTTCCTTCTCTCTGCAGTGTTGTTGTTTTGCGTAATTTTCTCCCATAGTCGGCTCTTACGACACCCACGGGATGAATAGGGGTGGTGACACTCTGTATTCTGAATCCGTCACCACACGTCCGTAACAATCTTCCTTTCTTCCTTCGTCCTTCCTTTGCCTCAAAAAACCGAAACTCAACCCAATCGGTTCCAAGTACATACTGACAAATCTAGGCAAAGGGAGCCAGGAGTTCTATCCATTTCATTAAATTTGTGAAGACTTTTCATTGGTGTGGAGCCGGCATTAAATGTCAGATCACATTTGTTATTCATATGGCTTACACCTGCGGGATATACTCTTTTCTGTATATGGTAGTTACTGTAATTACGACCAAGGTTAGTGGATTAATAATGGTGAATATTGATACTCAAAGTAAATAGGTATGGTTTTTATAAGTTTTTTCGAGGTTGTTAGTTTTGCTATTGTATATTATGGTTTGTGAGTTATGTTGATTTGTTTTGTTTCCTGTTTTATATCATCACTATTTATTTACACGTGGTCTGAGTCAAGCAGTGGAATAATAACTTTCGTGAGTGGTATTCATATTCATAAAGGGTAAAAACTCACGTATGTATTTCCTACTTATCCCTTCAAAAATGACAGGAGACATTTCGCGTCAATGAACTTTATGCAGTTTCTGCGATTTACACGTGATTACAATCGTTAATCCTTTTCAAACATGACAAGTAGTTTTTTTTTCTGGTGATGAGTTGTATTAATTTGACTACACGCATGGTGTAGTGGTTTAAGCGGTCACCACGCCGCTTAAACCACTACGCCATCTGTTGTGGGTTCAAACCTCACATGGAACGACACTGTGTGATCCACAAATTGTTGTTCTGAATCTGGGTGTTCTTTGTGTCCTTTTCATGTATGTTTGTTAAGTCATATATTCTTAATGCGGGAGCATTAGGAATATATCCTGTGTCTTGTACTTTAGCTTAAAACAAAAAAAAAACATTGGGCGAGTTCCACATTTAGTGTAAAACGGACCAAACTAGCGACATTCTACGACTAAAATGTCCTTAACATCAAAAGATTTTCGTGTTTTCTTTCATTACAATAGTTACTTGCCATTGACGTTTAAATCTAATTTAATACAAAAAAATAGTCATTAGATCGCAAAATTTGATTTCGTTAGATCATAAATATTTATGGAAATGTAAATTCACATTAAAGTAGCGTTATCATTCAAACGAGTCATTCAGATATAGTTTGCTAGTGAAACGTTTTTGACAAACAAAGCATAAATAGTTTAAACACTCATACATAAAGCGCTGAGAAATCTCTTTACATTCACAGTAAACAATAGACCGAAAACTAAGTGCATTGAAAAACATGTGTCATGCCTACACATGTATAAAAACGTTATTGCAGTGAATCACCAATATTATTTCAATGATTGCACGGATTCTGCACTTATGGCGTAGGGGTTTAAGCGGTCACCTCGACGCTTCCTACTGAGCTGAGTGTTGTGGGTTCGATCATCACACGGGACAACACTTTGTGTGATCCACAAATTGTTGTTCTGAGTCTGGGTGTTCTTTGTGTCCGTTTCATGTATGTTTGTAAAGTCCCCCGCGAAACAGGATTTATTCCTATTGCGGGAGTTGTCTTTTTATAAGTAAAATTATATATTTTTGCAATGCCTGAGTTATTGAAATCAGACTGCTCATACATTCGAACATATCGTTTACCATGACCGTGAAATATTTTTTATAGAATAAAAATTGTTAAGTTAGTTTATGTACGCTTCAAAAACTCAAAGGTTCCAATCACAATGTGCCACAGCGATGCGTAGCAGAGTACAGCTAGTACTTATTATAGAATTGGTCAATTTAGGACGCTTTACCAAGATTTTGTGTGCATCGTGCATAAATCACAGGCGTCTATAGCTATCTAAACGAGAATTTAGTAGAAAAAACTATATAAATAAAAATGAACCGCCGAAAATATGTACACGCATAACTTGAAAACGACCGCACCAAATTGGATAATTCTTTTTTTTTTGGCGTTTGTTAGTGTCAGGACAAGGTTTGTACAAATGAAAATGAAAAAAATCGAACAGTTTTTTTTTTTATTCTCATATTCAAGTGAGTAAGTGAATGAGACAGAAGACTTTGAGAGGTCTTTACTAATATTATAGAGTTAGTTTGTATGTTCGTGGTAGTACCAGGAACTACGGGTTCGAATTGAAAAATTCTTTTCGTGTTGGATAGCCCTTTTATCGAGGAAGAATATAGGGTATATAACATCATGCTACGACCAATAGGAGGCGAGCATCAATGAACAAAGTTGCGAAAACTGGGCAAATTCATTCCTTATGAGAGAAGCAGACTAAGCTGCGCGGGTAAATACTAACTGACCCCTTTTTTTAATAAAACAACTCCCGCCCTATCAATAAATCCTGTGAAGAGGGGGCTTTACAAACATACATGAAACGGACACAAAGAACACCCAGACTGAGAACACCAATTTGTGAATCACACAAAGTGTTATCCCATGTGGGGATCGAACCCTCAACACCCAGCGCAGTAGGAAGCGGTGAGGTGACCGTTTAAACCACTACGCCATCCGTGAAGTCAACTAAGTGTCAAGTTCAGTCAAATGCTATCAAATGCGTCAGTATATAGGGATATATAGATAAGACAAATAGATATATGGATACTTATTCAAAACAGAATATGCACTAACATAAAACTACCCTCATCTAACACTTATAAACAGTTTAGTGGGAGAGCCATGCTTCGGCACGAATGGGCCGGCTCGACCGGAGCGATACCACGGCCTCACAGAAAACCGGTGTTAAGCAGTTCTTTCGTTGTCTTTCACTGAGTAAGTGAGGTTATCGGAGCCAAAATTCCCTCTCCCGCTGACTCGAGCGGGAGGGACTCCAAGGGCAGCAACGCACTTGCGACTTTTGAGTTGCAGGTGTCCATGGGCGGTTGTAGTCGCTTACCATCAGGTGACCCGTCTACTCGTTTGCCTCCTTATATAATAATAAAAAAAAACTACTCGATAGTAAAGAATACACGCGCTACCATGATCACGTATTGCCAGCACAATCATTACGAACATGAAAAAATGGACCACTTATAATGTAGAGGCCAAAAAAAATGTTTAGGTACTTTTTATAGTGTACTGTCTGTGTTTCGACAGGCCTGTTAGTCTAGTGGTTAATGACCCTGGCTGCTAAGCCGGTGGTTGTGGGTTCGATTCTATAATATGAGTGTATTTAGAAATATATGAAGGATCAAGGCTTTCAACTCAGAAAAACTACAGGATTACTTGAATATTCACTGATTTATTTTACAATATTACCCCGAATACTTCTCTCCGTCAAACGCTACCGTATAATGCCCCGTTACCGAGGTGCCAACCACCGCCCGACCATTTCACAATGTTGCTACCCTACCAAAATATATGTATCGATATTTATTAATATCGATGCGGATATTAATCAATATCGATAAGGTTCATTAGAATAACTAACTTGTACTAAATAAAAATAAGTTATAACTAATATATAATCACATGAATGAGTTATAATTATTATATCTACTATCATGACGCTTACAGCTCGGCCATCCTGTTCTCAGTGAGTCCTCTCACGTTATACAATTCAATTACGTTATAAAAGGCAAATTATACAATGCTATGGCGTTTTATTAGATAATAATATAGTTTTACAAATCTTATTGTTTATAATTATTTAACATTTTAAAATATAGGACTATACAAAAAAAACAGCGTTACAAATATATTTTACGAGAATGAAATATTACAATTACTGTTATTTACT